>CM033470.1:4259819-4460914 GCA_019447015.1 Hymenochirus boettgeri
GTAGCCATACAGTATATAGGTTCGGTAGCCATACAGTATATAGGTTCAGTAGCCATACAGTATACATTTTGAGCAAAAAAAAGTTGAACCGAGATGCACACTTCAAATATGTATTACTCCATTTATTAAGTGAACCACATAACAGTACGTTTTGGGGATAACCTTGTACCCTTATCAGGTGTAACACAAACACAATCCTATATCCCTTAAAAAAACAGTGAACAATAGTGCACATTCTCCTTTAATTCTCACATTGTGAAATCATAAATGCCAACAATAGTGTAAAAATTACATAAGAGTAAAGTTCAATTGTTCAAACATTAAAGTGTCCAAAAAACATGTGCATGTACAGTATACATGTACAGTACACGTACAGTATACATGTACAGTACACATACAGTTTACATGTACAGTACACATACAGTATACATGTACAGTACACATACAGTATACGTGTACAGTTCGCATACAGTATACGTGTACAGTTCGCATACAGTATGCATACAGTATACATGTACAGTAAGCATACAGTATACATGTACAGTATGCATACCGTATACATGTACAGTACACATACAGTATACATGTACAATACACATACAGCTCTTCTGGTGGTTCTTCTGGTTAGTCATAAAAGTAACAGTTAACATCACAGCCAATAACTTAATGCTATTTCCCTAGCTGCCTCTGAGCATGTGCAAGCTTGTAAAAGAGCTTGGAGAGGAGGCAGAAACCTTTTGAAGGAAGAAGAAAAGAAAATTTGTCAACATTCTAACAATTGTAGTTTTGGGGGAGGTCGTGTTATTTACCTATATATCATTTTTTTCAATTGGGTTATTTTCCAAAAAGGTTATCTTCTCCCCAAAAATGTTTTGTCCAAAAGTGTTATCCAAGAGTCACTGTGCCTCATAAGAAATACAACCTACACATTCCCAAGGGTTGGAATTTTCTATTCCGACAGCTATGGAGTTAACACAAGGAGGCATCTCTATGCGGAGAGTACGGGGACTTTCAATCAGTTCCCGTAATCAATGGATGAAGCGAGAGCGGAGAGTAGATTAAGGTTTCACATAAAAGCAAATGTAACAAATTTACATTTCCTTCTGAAAAAAAAAAAAAAAATCACTGAGAATATTTAAAGATCTTTAGAATCTTACACGGCCCCAGGTGACATTTTCCTGTAAAATCCCCATGTCCTTGAAATTTTAAGTAACCTACCCCTCCCCCCATAGATATAAGTCCCCATCTATACTAGAGGATTGAGTTTAATGTATGAATATTACATGTTAGAGTTTTATCAGGAGGAAGCAGAGGCTTGACTTAAAGTTCTAGTTAGAAAACAGCAAATACAGGTGTTATTAGAGAAGCTGAGGCAAGCTAAATGGCAACGCCACCATGAACCTATAAACCAGGGAATGTTTCATGTCAACCAGCACCACTTCAAGTTTAATTATAGTCATAAACTTTAGACTAAAATCCAAAAGGAACAGAGACACCTAGTGGTGAGTCCAGTGTGACACAGTCATGTTGGTGAAAACAGATGCAAAGTCAACTTTTAATCTCAGGGAACAGCTGAAAGCAACAGAAAAATCTAATTCCTTGCAAACAGCAAACGCAGAGCTTTCCATCAACATGGATCCGGCTGTGAGAGCCTGGCAGATACACCGTATTTATTTTATAGTCCAAGGTGCTTATTATTATTTAACAAACCAGCTGCAAGAGTTCAGTGTTCCTTCCCTACCCAGCCAAGCACATAAAACCTGCATACATGTGAATATCATTATGACATTGCAGAGACAGAATGGCACAGACAGAGCTGCACCAAACCTCATGGGTTATTTCTGGATCTACTAGCTACAGGCTTGATTGTCTTATAGTAAATCCATGGACGAGTTTTAGGGTGCAGCCTTTATTTTAAATGTAGAATTTGGGGAGGTAGTTTAGAAAATATCATGAAAAGGTAAAACGTTTAGAAGTAGGCTTTACTTCCCCTTTACTACCCTTTTTTTTTATAGCCAAGAAACTGCTGAATAAAATCATGTATGACTTGGCCTTTTGAGTCATTTCGAAGATAAAAGATACGGCACCAGCTATAGAAACATACATTTTAATACAAATATAAAATATAGAAATATAAAGGGCAGCAGTGGTTAGTACTGATCCCTTGCAGCGCTGAGGTCCTGAGTTCGATTCCACCCTTGGACACATCTGCAAGGAGTTTGTATGTTCTCCCCGTGCTTGCGTGGGTTTCCCCTGGGCACTCCGGTTTCCCCCACAAACTATGACAGTTTTCACCCACGCTACACTAAGAAAGGTAACATATATAGCCAAGCAACAAGATACCACCGGATATGTTCAGAGCCAGATGAGAGAGACATCTATGTGCACTTGGGAGATCATTTCAACAAAAGGGATATCCAGCTAAAATAAATGAGGATGAAAACCTGAAAAACATTTTGCATGAACCACCTGTCCTTGCATTCAGACAACCACTAAACCTACAGCAAAAACTGGTTAAAAGGAAACTACACACAGACCATGGACATAATATGCCAGGTACTACACCATGTGGGGGCGCTAGATGCACCAACAGTTCTCCTTTCGTTACACACAGGAAGGGAATTTTTCCCATCCATGGATCCTATAGCTGTACATCCAGCAATGACACAAATGTGAGGATGCAATATATATTGGAGAAACTGGCCAAAAACCGCAAAAGAGGATGAATTCCCACAGAAGTAACATCACCCACCATGACGAGGATAGGAACTGTTTCCCTGTAGGACCCCATTCCCTGCCTGGACACACCATGGAAAACTTCCAGGTCCAAATCTTAAAGGGACATTTTATCAACACTCAGGAAAGAAAAGCGTTGGAAGCAAAAATGATCTTATTATTTGACTCTAAAATGTGTACACAAAGTGATTAGATTGTAAGCTCTTCGGGGCAGGGCCTGATGTGAATTGAGTAAATCATTGTAAAGCGCTGCGGAATATGTAGCGCTATATAAGAAATAAAATACATACAAATAGCTCTAAGACAAAATGTAAAATCGGTGCAACCGAAGGAATCTCCATACAGTTTATATATCTCCATAAACATCATACTGACACATATCACAATCCGCCAACAATAAAAATTAAAGCCAAGTGCGTCCGTAAGTCACCATCCGCTGTAGTGTGGTAATATAGGCAATAAAATGAGTTTTAGATCCCATTTCCCCTTTAATATATAGTTATAGTCAGGCTGTTGACATCATTTCCAAGCGTCAGCAGAGCTAGCAATCTATCGACGACTAATAAACAGGCAGCTGAATCCTGAGTTGTATTGAGATGCTGAGAATTAATAATAAAATTAAAAAAAAAAAAAACAGAGTTGGCCTGATGCCAGGAACCTTCCGCAGCAGCAGACAGGCGCTAATTAGGAGATGAAATATTAGTTAAGTCGCTCTCAATTAAGCCTGGGATAACGTTTCTCTACCAACACCGGGGTCCTGTAAGATGCCTGTTCCCCAGACGGCAGCGATCGTGTTCTGCTACAGAAGAGGTTTAACATCAGAGATATGATGACTGCTTGTACAAATGTCGCCTGAGTCCTCTGTCCTTGTATCACTTAAACAGTAAATTAGCGGTTAATCGTGTACATTTTACTGGTAATACACAGCTATGAAAACGCTCACTTTTCCTATAACACAGACATCAAGTTCCAAACAACGATCAGTAATAAACTGGGCAATGGCCATAGTCTATGGTAAGGGGAATCTAAAGTATGATCCATTTTAGTGATGGCAAAGTTTATTAATATTTAGTTTTAATCTGAACAACCGTAAAATGAATTGTATGTTAATGAGTAGAGATGTCCGAACTTGGCAAAATCTGGTCAGCTCGAGAATCCGCGAATCTGCGAGCGGCCCCATTAAAATGAAAAATATCTTCGAAATCCTCGAAAATTTTCGAAAATACAACAAATCCGCGGTTCGGAAGTTCGGAAGGCAGAAAATCCGGAAAAATCCGCCATTCGGATCCGGGTTCAGATCCAGGAACTGGCCATCCCTATTAATGTGGTGCAGACCCCTCTACCACCTCCTTAAGTCCCTTTGTAAATTCTGAGCTCCATTTAATATCATGCTCTATGAGTGGGTGTCTCACATTGGTTGAATTCATGATGAGGAGGGATGGATGGGGTTGGCCAATGATGTGTAGTAAATAAACTCATTTGTCTATATATCTGCCTGTCTTGGGGATGGGGACAGGTAAATTGAGCCTGTTGGAATGACAAAGCTTATGGGCATTTCCTAAGGGTGGGTACACACTTGACGAGATTTGTACCAACTGGCTATTTGCCACTAGTTAAAAATGGTGCTAATTTTGTCCCAACCAATCAGATGTTAGCTTTCAAATGTTAATTAAGGGGCAAAATTAGCACCATTTTTAACGCTAAGAACTTTTATTGAATCTCCCTGAATATTCCCTATAAATATTTGTATGGCGTGTACCCAGCCTTAGGGGATGTCAGGTGGCTGCACTTCCAACAGTACTTCCTGTTCTAAACTGGAGTGGGAAAGAACCAATCAAAATCCACCGTCTTACACCATCAATTATGCAGCTCCAATGGAATCAGTAGAAAATGTTCCAACTGGTCTGATCAGACCAGTAATAAACCACTTATATTTGCCAAGCAGCGTATCGAATAGAAGGTTGATTTTTGGCATATTTTTTTGAAACAGTTCAAAATAATTGACCCTTCTACAGTATGTTTTACCTAAATTCAATCTTATCCTTTGGTTTTGTTTAAAGGGCACATCCATGAGTCCATGGTAGAGGACTTGGTGAGGGAGTCCATGGTAGAGGACTTGGTTAGGGAGGACCTTCTTATTTACTGGCTATTAGCCACAAGGAGAGTGCCTGGGCGCAAAACCTATATTGTTAGATGTGGCCGAGTACAGAGTCATTCATTGGCAGTGATGTCACTCTTCGGACTGCAGAGGGAAAGAAAGACGGCGGTGGAGAAAGGTAAGTGTTAAGGGCTTCAGAGGCCAAGGGGAGGTAAGTATGGATTTTTATTCTGGGGGGTGGACAATATCAAGCATTTATTTTAACGTTAAGTATATTCAAGGATAAGCTGTGAGAACCTATAAGAAATCTGGTTTCTGGTTCTTTATGGAACGAATTCCTTGATCTGATTATTAAAACCACATGGCGCTAGTTTAAGAAAGCGGAAAGTCCAAAGGGGGTGTCAGACAAAGGGAACGAACCGAGGCTTTCTGCTTCCACCGCACGTCGCCAAAAAAGGAAGATCAGGTCAAGATCTAAAGGCAACTTGTAATTCCTTTGTACTGCACGAGCAGCGTCAGGAGCTGAACCGTACATCGAACACAAGGACAGGACAATGGGGATTGCTAAGCGACCGCAACAGCAGGGACCATTGTCAGCAACAAAATAACAAAATAATATCCAAGATGGTCCTTGGACTGTGGTTAATTTAATTCTCACTGCCCTTCCCAGACTCACCAGCTGAACAGTTCATAAAACATAATGTTGTTACATATAAAGGACTGAATGACGACAGGCGCAAAATATCCGGCACAAGGAGAAGAAGGGGGACGAGGGGAAGGAAAGTTTAGTTCTGTTCAAGGTGAATTTCTATTTAAATGAACAGGGAGAGATAATGGTAAGCTCTACGGGGCAGGGACCAATTTCCTCACGTTACATGGTTCCAGCACTTGGATATTTATTAATATTTCTAGATTTATGTATTTGTTTATATTTTTTTCCCCCTTGAACAGCTTTTTGTATTTTAATATTGAACAGCGCTGCGTCCCCAAGTAGCACTATGTACCGTATATACTCGAGTATAAACCAAGATTCCCAGGCTGAAAACCCAACCTTGGTTTATACTCGGGTCAGTCCCTCACTCTGCAAATCCGGCCGCCACTCGCTGCCTGGACTGATCTGCCGGCTGATGTCAGTGCTCGGCGACGAGTAGTGACCAGTAGTGACCAGTAGCGACCAGTAGTGACCAGTAGGGACGTCAGCCATCAGATCAGTACCGCGGCAGCGGGATTTGCAGAGTGAGGGGCTGAATTCCTGGAGTACAAGTACAGGTAAGATGGATGGAATACCCACTTACCGGTAAGTCCTCTTGTACTCTGAACTGGGGGGAGGGGTAGGGTGCTTGCCACTGCAGAGGTTTGGAAACTACAACTCCCAGCCACTAAAGCATGCTGGGAGTTGATTCCAAAACATCTGGAGTGCCAAGGAATGAGGCTTTAGTTGCCCTTTAAATGGACAGCAGAATTCCCATACAGCAATAGCCAAATCCAATAGCCACGGTAAATATATATATATATATACATTGTTATAATGTAAAGCGATGTGTTGTTATATAAATAAACTTATACATACATTTATAATCATAATGTAATAAGATATAGCAGTGGGGCTGGGCAGTTATATGCAAAAATGACTCACAGGGGATGCTGGGAGCTCTAAAAGACAATGGATTCATGTTGGATAACCTGGCTCCTGGATTTGTCCAGCCCTGATTGATATCCTTTACCAACTTAAGTCTGCTCAAAAAATATTCAGTAAACTTTATACAATGAATCATCTTGATGTCATCCTCTTGATGACATCATCTTGATGACATCATCTTGATGACATCATTACATGCATCATTAAGTAAAAGTTCAAGAAACAACCAGTCACATGGACTAGGAGATCTTTACAATACCTCCTATCTGCCCAGATCCATTCCGGGATCTACAGGTTTTGTTTAGGAATGATTGAGGCTTGGGTGGGGAATAGTAAGAGTTTGACAGATCCTGGTCTTGGTTTATATCCTCTCCCCCCATACTGAGGCTTTCTACATTCTCCTTATACTCCTTAATGCATAAAGACACATCATAATTACTCGCAATTCTTATCTGTAATAACAAAAAGAATCTGATTATTTTTCGACTCGCTGGATTAATCTACATGAAAAACGTATGAGAAGGTGTTGACCGATTTAGGTTAAGTTTAGAAAACCTCCTTTAATTTTATATCTTTTTTTTTTTTTATATATAATTTTTACACGCTCACATAATTCATTAAATGTGGCAGTCGCAGTAATTTCTTTCCTTTGAAAAATCTCGACGAGCAAACGGATGATTAATTGGTTTCCCAGTCAAGTGCAAAAGAGAATAAAGTAAAAAAAATGGCAGAAAGAATCATATTAACTAATGTTAAAGTGTCTGGATTTCCACAGTCTAATATAAAAAGTCCCCAAACTGTGTCTTCGCCCATCTGAAAACAAAGACGCATCCCCATAAGACATGCGGTGACCTTCATTGGGAGAAACGAATCAGTAATGGAGCTCAGATGGGGACAACTAACAGTTTTATCCTTTGAATTCCACAAAAATAAAATTCTCTATTTATTAATGATCATTTCCATCCTTTTATCCCTGCAGTGGGAGACCCGTTAAGAAAACAACTTCGCTCTAGGGACTCGATGTCTGAAATAGTAAAGAAAGTTTTCTCTGTTTATTTCTAAGTTAAAGGACAACATCTTAGCTCCTAATAAGAAATCTTCCAAGGTTGTGATCTGCGAAATAATCTCCAATCCAAGTGCATGAGATCCATCCAAAAAATACTTAATAATACCATATATACTTGAGTATAAGTCGAATTTTTCAGGCTTTAAAATCAGCCTGAAAACCTAACTTCGACTTATACTCGGGTCAAGTCCTAATTTAGATCCAAACTCTGCAATTGAGGATAGTAACCAGTAGGTGGCACTGTGTTAACCTGCATAGAAAGTTACAGGAGCTGATCTGCCTTTACACTTCCTGCTTCCTGTAGTGAGTATATACAGGTAAGTGTTTGCAGATCGTATGTGCGTCAATAACATAGCACACAGCACACACGGAATATCACGTACAGCATAGCGTTGCAAAAATCCTGCATGTGCTGTTGTGTGTTATAGTGGGACCTAACTCTAATGGGGATTGTATACTAGTAGTTTTTAAAGTCTATATATCACAGTTGATAAACTACTAATACCAGATTTGCCAGGCTCTGTGGAGTTGTAGGCAGAGTTGCTATAACCTGTTATTAAAATGTTCTAAAAATATTTTCCAATGGGCTAAAAAATATATATATATATATATATATATATATATATTTTTAGTTTTTTTACATTTTAAAATGACAGGAAATGCAAATAAAATTAATTATGGTGTAAACTGCAGTTGCCCGAATCATTGTCCACATAATGGAAATACCAGGCACCAGTCGGGCGGAGAAGCAGATTATCTTGCATTGTAGGGAGAGTTTCCTCATCTTTAGACACACAATTCATTTGACATTTTCCATCCCTTGTGAAACACATCTATGATCTGACTAAGACCATCACTAACCCTTAATAAAAATGAAGTGTACTTCCGTTGTAGTTGCTTTTATCTGTAAGTGGATAGTGCTGGAACCATCGCAAATGAGATTTAATTCAGTTTCCTAATCGCTAAAAACAAAAGGCGGACAATTTATTTCTTGAATGGACGTTGAGTTATATTGTCATGTTACTGTAACTTTAGATCTTAAGTAGAAAGGTTTGGTCAGTCTGTATCAGTGTAGCGCTAACTGATGTCATAGGGAACTGATGTCATAGGGAACCAATGTCATAGGGGTTCATAGGGAAAGGTTGGGTCAGTCTGTATCAGTGTAGAGCTAACTGATGTCATAGGGAACTGATGTCATAGGGAACCAATGTCATAGGGAACTGATGTCATAGGGAACCAATGTCATAGGGGTTCATAGGGAAAGGTTGGGTCAGTCTGTATCAGTGTAGAGCTAACTGATGTCATAGGGAACCATAGGGAACCAATGTCAGAGGGAACTGATGTCATATGGAACCAATGTCATAGGGGTTCATAGGGAAAGGTTGGGTCAGTCTGTATCAGTGTAGAGCGAACTAATGTCATAGGGAACTGATGAATGTAGCATTTGAATTCAGCAACACTCGATTTTGATAACCCTCAAATTTATCGTTCGATAAAGACATTTGTCTCAGGTGGCGGCTCTGCACTGAAGAGAAAGGCGGCAGACAGACAGTGGTGGAGAAATTTTTTTTCCCCTTGACTGTGTCCCTCTAAATGGGAAATTTTTCAGATATTTTATTATTTACTGATATTCTAGCACATCGTTCACAATATAATAATTGTATCCATGATAAAGCCAAACTTCTTCAATACTTCCCACAAAAACATCCATTCTACTGTATCAAGTGTCTTTTAACATTTAAAAGTAGTTAAACTTTAGAGTGATTTATTTTAGACCACTGCCTCTGTAAATGTTTTATAGCCCAGCTTAGGTCTTAAAGTCCTAGCCGCTTACAAAGCATTGGTAAGGCCTCATTTGGAATATGCAGTGCAATTTTGGAATCCTGTGTACAAAAATGACATCTTTGAGATGGAAAGGGTTCAGAGAAGGACAACTAAATTAATAAGGGGATTGGGGGAGCTTGAATATGAAGACAGATTGGATAAGTTACAATTATGTACGCTGGAGAAACGGCGCTTGCGTGGGGATATGATTACTGTGTATAAATACATTAACGGGCCATACAATAAACTATCTGGGACATTGTTCACCAATAGAACATGTTAGAGGACACAAGGACATCCCTTAAGACTTGAAGAAAAAATGTTTAGGCTTCAAGTTCGGAAAGGGTTCGTCACTGTGAGAACGGTAAAGCTATGGAACTGTCTTCCAGTGGACGTTGTTATGGCAGGTTCATTGGTCAGTTTAATAAAAAGCTGGATGAGTTTCTACAAACAAGGAATGTTACAAGTTACTGGTATTGATACATAAAGTAGAGTTGGGAAAGGGTTTGTCACTGTGAGAACGGTAAAGCTATGGAACTGTCTTCTTTCCATGGACTTGTTATGGCGGTTCATTGGTCAGTTTATAAAAAGCTGGATGAGTTTCTACAAACAAGGATGTTAAAAGTTACTGGAATGATACATAAAGTAGTTGGGAAAGGGTTTGTCACTGTGAGAACGGTAAAGCTATGGAACTTCTTCCAGTGGACGTTGTTATGGCAGGTTCATTGGTCAGTTTAATCTCCTCCCCCCCTGTTAATTTATATCTTTTTTTTTTTTTAATATAATTTACACGCTCACATAATTCATTAAATGTGGCAGTCGCAGTAATTCTTTCCTTGAAAAATCTCGACGAGCAAAACGGATGATTAATTGGTTTCCCAGTCAAGTGCAAAAAGAGACATAAAGTAAAAAAAAAAATGGCGAAAGAATATATTAACTAATGTAAAGTGTTGGATTTCCACAGTCTAATATAAAAAGCATCCCAAAAACTGTGTCTTCGCCCATCTGAAAAAAGACGCATCCCATAAGACATGCGGTTGACCTTCATTGGGAGAAACGAATCTAGTAATGGAGCTCAGATGCGGGACAACTAACGTTTTTTATCCTTTGAAATTCCACAAAAATAAAATTCTCTATTTAATGATCATTTCCATCCTTTTATCCCTGCAGTGGGAGACCGTTAAGAAAAAAACTTCGCTCTAGGGACTGTGTCTCTGAAATAGTAAGAAAGTTTTCTCTGTTATTTCTAAGTTAAAGGACAACATCTTAGCTCCTAATAAGAAATATTCAAGGTGTGATATGCGAAATAATCTCCAATCCAAGTCGATGAGATCCATCCAAAAAAAAATACTTAATAATACCATATATACATTGAGTATAAGTCGAATTTTCAGGCTTTAAAATCAGCCTGAAAACCTAACTTCGACTTATACTCGGGTCAAGTCCTAATAGTCCAAACTCTGCAATTGAGGATAGTAACCAGTAGGTGGCACTGTGTAACTGCATAAAGTAGAAAGTACAGGAGCTGATCTGCCTTTACACTTCCTGCTTCCTTAGTGAGTTATTACAGGTAAGAGTGTTCAGATCGTATGTCGTCAATAACATAGCACACAGCACCACACGGAAATCACGTACAGCATAGCGTTTGCAAAAATCCTGCATGTGCTGTTGTGTGTATCAGGGGACCTAACTCTAATGGGGATTGTACTAAAGTAGTTGTTTAAAGTCTAATACACAGTTGATTAAACTACTATACCGATTTGCCAGGCTCTGTGGCAGTTGTATGGCAGGTTGCTATAACCTGTATTAAAATGTTCTAAAAATATTTTCCAATGGGCTTAAAAAATATATATATATATATATATATATATATATATTTTAGTTTTTTACATTTTAAAATGACAGGAAATGCAAATAAAATTATTGATGGTATGTAAAACTGCAGTTGCCCGAATCATTGTCCACATAATGGAAATACCAGGCACCAGCGGGGAAGAGGAGAAGCAGATTATCTGCATTGTAGGGAGAGTTTCCTATCTTTAGACAAACATTCATTTGACATTTTCCATCCCTTGTGAACACATCTATGATCTGACTAAGACCATCACTAACCCTTAATAAAAATGAAGTTGTATTCCGTTGTAGTTGCTTTTATCTGTAAGTGGATAGTGCTGGAACCATCGCAAATGAGATTAATTCAGTTTCTAATCGCTAAAAACAAAAGGCGGACAATTTATTTCTTGAATGGACGTTGAGTTAATGTCATGTTACTGTAACTTTAGATCATTAAGATAGGAAAGGTTTGGTCAGTCTGTATCAGTGTAGCGCTAACTGATGTCATAGGGAACTGATGTCATAGGGAACCAATGTCATAGGGGTTCATAGGGAAAGGTTGGGTCAAGTCTGTATCAGTGTAGAGCTAACTGATGTCATAGGGAACTGATGTCATAGGGAAACCAATGTATAGGAACTGATGTCATAGGGAACCAATGTCATGGGGTTCATAGGGGAAAGGTTGGGTCAGTCTGTATCAGTGTAGAGCTAACTGATGTCATGAGCAACAATATCATAGGGAAACTGATGTTCATAGGGAACAATGTAGAGGAACGAATTGTCATTAGGAACCATCGTCATAGGGGTTCATAGGGAAAGGTTGGGTCAGTCGTATCAGTGTAGAGCTAATGATGTCATAGGAACCCAATCATAGGGAACGATGTCATAGGGAAAACCAATGTCAAGGGGAACTGATGTCATATGGAACCATGTCAGTAGGGGGTTCATAGGGAAAGGTTGGGTCAGTCTGTATCAGTGGTAGAGCGAACTAATGTCATAGGGAACTGATGAATGTAGCATTTGAATTCAGCAACACTCGATTTTGATAACCCTCAAATTTATCGTTCGATAAGACATTTGTCTCAGGTGGCGGTCTCTGCACGAAGAGAAAGGCGGGGCAGACAGACAGTGGTGAGAGAAATTTTTTTCCCCTGACTGTGTCCCTCTAAATGGGAAATTTTTCAGATATTTTATTATTTACTGATATTCTAGCACATCGTTCACAATATAATAATTGTATCCATGATAAAAGCCAAACTTCTTCAATACTTCCCACAAAAACATCCATTCTACTGTATCAAGGTCTTTAACATTTAAAAGTAGTTAAACTTTAGAGTGATTTATTTTAGACCACGCCTCTGTAAAATGTTTATAGCCCAGCTTAGGTCTTAAAGTCCTAGCCGCTACAAAGCATGGTAGCCTCATTTGGAATATGCAGTGCAATTTTGCGGAATCCTGTGTACAAAAATGACATCTTGAGATGGAAAGGGTCAAGAGAAGGACAACTAAATTAATAAGGGGATTGGGGGAGGTGAGCTTGAAATGAAGACAGATTGGATAGTTACAATTATGTACGCTGGAGAAAAAGAACGGCGCTTGAGTGGGAGGGATATGATTACTGTGTATAAATACATTTAACGGGCCATACAAAACTATCTGGGACATTGTTCACCAATAGACATTAGAGGACAAAGGACATCCTTAAGACTGAGAAGAAAAAATGTTAGGCTTCAAGTTCGGAAAGGGTCGTCAATGTAGAGAACGGTTTTTAAAGCTATGGAACTGTCTTCAGTGGACGTTGTATGGCAGGTTCATTGGTCAGTTTAATAAAAAGCTGGATGAGTTTTGCAACACGGAATGTACAAGTTACTGGGATTGATACATAAAGTAGAGTTGGGAAAGGGTTTGTCACTGTGGAGAACGGTAAAGCTATGGAACTGTCTTCCAGTGGACGTTGTTAGGGAGGTTCATTGGTCAGTTTATATATAAAAAGCTGGGAGGAGTTTACAAACAAGGAATGTTAAAAGTTTACTGGAATAGATAATAAAGTAGAGTTGGGAAAGGGTTTGTCACTGTGGAACGTTAAAGCTATGGAACTGTCTTCCAGTGGACGTTGTTATGGACAGGTTCATTGGTCAGTTATAAAAAGCTGGATGAGTTCTACAAACAAGGAATGTTACCAAGTTACTGGGATTGATACATAAAGTAGAGTTGGGAAAGGGTTTGTCACGGGAGAACGGTAAGATAAAGCATGGAACTGTCTTCCAGTGGACGTTGTTATGGCAGGTTCAGGTCAGTTAATAAAAAGCTGGATGAGTTTCTGCAAACAAGGAATGTTTACAAGTTACTGGTATTGATACATAAAGTAGAGTTGGGAAGGGTTTGTCACGGAGATGAGAACGGTTTTAAGCTAGGAACTGTCTTCCAGTGGACGTTGTTATGGCAGGTTCATTGTGGTCAGTTTAAAAAAGCTGGATGAGTTTCTGCAAACAAGGAATGTTTGCAAGGTACTGGTATTGGATACATAAAGTAGAGTTGGGAAAGGGTTGTCACTGTGAGAACGGTTAAAGCTATGGAACTGTCATCCAGTGGAAGTTGTTATGGCAGGTTCATTGGTCAGTTTAATAAAAACGCTGGATGAGTTTCTAACAAACAAGGAATGTTACAAGTTACTGGTTATGATACATAAGTAGAGTTGGGAAGGGTTTGTCACTGTGAGAACCGGATAAGCTATGGGAACTGTCTTCCAGTGGACGTTGTATGGCAGGGTTCATTGGTCAGTTTAATAAAAACTAGCTGGATGAGTTTTCACAACAGGATGTTACAAGTTACTGGTATTGATACATTAAAGTGTAGAGTTGGGAAAGGGTTTGTCACTGTGAGAACGGTAGGTTAAAGCTATGGAACTGTTTTCCAGGGGATGTTGTTATGGAGGGTCATTGGTCAGTTATAAAAAGCTGGATGAGTTTCTACAAAAAGGAATGTTACAAGTTACTGGTTATTGATACATTAAAGTAGAGTTGGGAAAGGGTTTGTCACTGTGAGAACGGTTAAAGCGATGGAACTGTTTCCAGTGGACGTTGTTATGGCAGGTTCATGGTCAGTTTAATAAAAAGCTGGATGAGTTCTACAAACAAGGATGTTACAAGTTACTGGTATTGATACATAAAGTAGAGTTGGGAAAGGGTTGTCACTGTGAGAACGGATAAAGCCTATGGAACGTCTTCCAGTGGACGTTTTGTTATGGCAGGTTCATTGGTCAGTTTAATAAAAGCTGGATGAGTTTCTGCAAACAAGGAAGTTACAAGTTACTGGTATGGATACATAAGTAGGAATTGATCCAGGAAGGACAATATCGATGCCAGGAAGGGATTTTTTCCCCTTCAAAATTTGCTGGTTTTTTTTTTTTTTGCCTTCTCTGGATAACAGTTAGGCGAAGAAATTAGGATATGTAGCTAGATGGGTTGGACTGGATGGACGTATATCTCTTGATTCAAACCTTACATATACTACTATAGTACAACTATACAACATAATTACTATACATAATAAAGACGTACTAGTTACTTACGTACTGTACTGTATATACTGTATTACTAACTGTACTTAATCTACTGTACTGTACTGTACCGTACGTACTCTACTTTATATAATATACTGTAAGTATACTACTACTATAACTAATGTACTTGTACTATACTATACTATACTATGTTACTGTTAATACTATACGTACGTTACTGTACGAGAATACTATACGATAACATACTGTACTATACGACTGTCTATTACTACTGACATTACTGATACATCAGACTGTACTGATACATTACGTACTATTACGTATACTAACTTACTATACTATACTGACTAGTACTAGTACTATACTATTACTTACTGTACTGTACTATATATACCATATACTTGTACTTACTTTACTATACTATACTAGACTGTACTGTACGTGTACTATACTACTATATATACTAAACGATCCCCTTATAATGACATCAGTGTTTTAGTTCAGCCACTGTGAGTAAAGGCCACAGCCACTCCCCTGTAAGATGACATCAGAGGTTCCTGTTCAGCTCGTGAGTAAAGACACAGCCACTCCCCTGTAAGATGACACAGAGTGTTCTGTTTCAGCTTACTGCTGAGGTAAAGGACACAGCACTCCCTGTTAAAGATGACATCAGAGTGTCAGGTCTATACTGATGGTTGAGTTTAAGGTTATACGTGCCTTTTCAAATAAAAAAAAAATAGCCTCTCAGTGCATTTCACAAGCTGAACAATTTAAAGCAAATAATGTCCGTCAATAGTATAGTCTGAGTTAAGACTGACAAATCGCACACCAATACATTTGCCATTTTTCCCAACATTTAGTCCTACAAGTGAAGTGTGCCATATTTCTTGCCCTAACTGGAAGAAACACCCCCTTTAGCTATTGTTTCATACTTTTCTAAATTTAGTTCAATAAAGAACGCGTGAGATGTTGAGATGAGATGTTAGAGGAGTTAAACAGGGCAGAGCGAAGCAATTACAAATTGTGCCGTGTTGTCTGGGACTTCACCCTGAGACCAACCTTGCATCTGATTAATTGTAATAACAAACGAGAGTCCCACACTGCATTAATGGGATGGTAGGAAACAAGCAATAAGCTTTTTGTTTTGACTTATCCCAGATTTATAGTTATTGAGCGTTTCAAGCAAAAATAAGAACATTCTCGGCTGTTGGAGAAGAGGGTGGGAAAAAATTCACCGCCAAGTCATTGAGAGATTAACCCAAAAGGGGAGAGGAGAGGAGAGAAATAGGATGAAGAGAAGAAACCTATTCTGGGCTGCTGTAGCCATAGCAGTTTGGTTATGTTTGAAGTTTATGGGAAATAAAGAAAAATAAAGCTATAATAATATATTCTCTCTTGTGATGTGTTGGCCTTGGATTGCAGCAACGTAACGTAAAGATTTCTCAGTTAACAATTCCTCCTCCCACACATTTCATAGTGTGTATTAGTTCACTGGATAATAAGCGGATAGTGTTTGGTGTTAGATGATCCTCCATGTCGCTTGTTGTGTACTTGACAAATCGTCCTTTCCAGTGGACCCTTTTGTCTTCTATTAACACCCTCCACTTCTTTCTACAAAGGACCGATGTTAAGTTAAAAAGTAAAACTCAACATGACCATAGGATGCCCTCACCCTCATTCCTAGGTGCTCATGAGGTCCGACCCCCATGGGTGCCTTCCTAATCATGCGTTGCCCGATGGAGGCTGTTGACCCCCAATAGGGTCAACAGTAGGTCCTGCCCAGACTCTCCCCCAGCTAGGTGCTCAATCACATGGTAGGTGCCCGCTGACCCAAATGGCTAGGTGCTTCAATCCCATGGCTAGGTGCCTGACCCCCATGGCTAGGTGCTTCAATCCCATGGCTAGGTGCCTGACCCCCCATGGCTAGGTGCCTCACCCTCATTCCAAGGTGCTTCAATCCCATGGCTAGGTGCCTGACCCCCATGGCTAGGTGCCTGACCCCCCATGGCTAGGTGCCTCACCCTCATTCCTAGGTGCTTCAATCCCATGTCTAGGTGCCTCATCCACAGTAAAGATGGACGAAACTCTGAAGTTTTGTTCCATTTTCGGATTTACTTGACTCAGGAAAAACCCAAAGATCCAAAAACAAAACTTACTTCCAAGGGTTCGGACCATGATTTCGATGGTTATCGTACTTTAGAGATGTTATCTTGCTTTAGTGATATTTTCTAGGGTTACCGATAATAACCACAAACGTTCAGTAACCCTCGAAAATACAGTCCAAAGTCACTAAATCCGAATGATCCGCCCGGATAGATGATAGATAGATGATAGATAGATAGATAGATAGATAGTAGACAGATAGATAGATAGATAGATGATAGATAGATAGATAGATAGATAGATAGATAGATAGATAGATAGATGATAGATAGATAGATAGATAGATAGATAGATAGATAGATAGATAGATAGATAGATAGATAGATAGATAGAAAAAGTGGATGAGGTTCTACAAAACAAGAATGTTACAAGTTACTGGGATTGATACATAAAGTAAGTTTGGGAAAGGGTTTTGTCACTGTGATAAACGTAAAAAGCTATGGAACTGTCTTCCAGTGACGTTGTTATGTGCAGTTTCATTGGTCCAGTTTTAATAAAAAGCTGTGATGATGTCTGCTCTACAAACAAGGAATGTTTAAAGTTTACTGTGATATGATACATAAGATAGAGTTGGAAATGGGTTTGTCACTGGTGGAGCGCGTAAAAGCTATGAGAACTGCTTCCAAGTGGACGTTGTTCGGGCAGGTTCATATGTCATTTAATAAAAGCTGGATGATTTTCTGCAAACAAGGAATGGTTCAAGTGTACTGGTATTCCATAAGTAGAGTTGGAAAGGGTTGTCACTGTGAGAACGGTAAAGCTATGGAAGTCTTCCAGTGGACGTTGTTTTATGGCAGGTCATTGTCAGTTTTATAAAAAAGCTGGAGAGTTTCTCAAACCAGGATTGTTACAAGTTACTGGTATTGATACATAAAGCTAGAGTTGGGACAGGGTTTGTTCACTGTGAGAAACGGTAAAGCTATGGAACGTCTTCTCAGTGACGTTGTTATGTGCAGGTTCTTGGTCAGTTTAATAAAAGCGATGAGTTTTCTGCAAACAGAATTTACAAGTTACTGGTATTGGATACATCAAGTATGAGTTGGTTTGAAAGGGTTTTGTCACTGTGAGAACGGTAAAGCTATGAACTGTTTCTTCCAGTGGAGATTGGTATGGCAGGGTTCATTGCAGTTTTAATAAAAAGCTGGAATGAGTTTTCTACAAACAGAATGTTCAAGTTACTGGTACTTGATACTAAATAGAGTTGGGAAAGGGTTTTGTCCACCGTGAGAACGTGTAAAGCTATGGCAACTGTCTTCCAAGTTGACGTTGTTTATGGCAAGTTCATTGTTCAGTTTAATAAAAAGCTGGTGAGTTTTCTACAAACAAGGAAGTTACAAGTTACTTATTGATACATAAAGATAGAGTTGGTAAGGGTTTTCACTGTGGAACGGTAAAGCTATGGAACTGTTTCCAGTGGAATGTTGTTATGGCAAGGTTCATTGGGTCAGTTAACTAAACAGCTGGGATGAGTTCTCAAACGGACTGTTACAGGTTACTGGTATTGATCAAGTAGAACTATCCAGTGGAAAATCGATTGTTTTCACTGTAGAAGGAAGCGGAACTTTTCATACTTTATGCGGTCATGCGTTATAACTGATGTCCAGATGTTACAAGTTAACGGGGATGTGTAATAGTGTTGGGGTTCCTGTGGGATAGCTATGAATTTCCAGTATTTTTTAGGCTTCATTGTCAGTTCCAACTGGAATGTTTTCTTGAAGGATGCAAGTGTCTGTAGATCATAGAGTTTCAGGGAAATATCGATTGAGAGGTTTTCCCCTAAATTGCTGTTCGACAACAGGTAGGAATGGATATTGCTGATGGGTTACTGGATGGACGTATATCTTTATTCAACCTAATACTGTACGTGTACTATACTGGTACTATACTATAACTATACCTATACTATACATACTATACTTGTTACTATACTCATATATACCTATCCTGTACTGTACTATACTGTACTGTACTGTACTATAACTGTTACGGACTATCTACCGACTATACTATACGTGAACTGTGACGTAACCGTCCGTACTCTACTTTACGATACTATACTGTATCTATACTATACATACTGTAATGTACTGTACTATACTATACTCATCTATACTGTAGTATACTATACTGACTGTACTGTCTATAACTATAATCCATACTAACTGTACTATACTATACTATACTGTACTGTACTATACTATACTATACATCGTACTATCTATACTATACTATACTGTACTTGTACTATACTATACTATACTGTACTATACTACTACTATACTGTACGTGTACTATACTACTATACTATACTGTACTGTCTATACTATACTATACTGTACTATACATACTATTGTACTGTACTGTACTTATACTGATACTATACTATACTAAACGATATCCGCGTTATAATGGACATCAGCTGTTTAAGTTCACAGCCACATCGCTGAGTAAAGGCACAGCCCTCTCCCGCTGTAGATGACATCAGAGTGTTGCCTGTTCAGCTTTACTGCTGAGTAAGACACAGCCA
Organism: Hymenochirus boettgeri; assembly: GCA_019447015.1. NCBI lineage: Eukaryota > Metazoa > Chordata > Amphibia > Anura > Pipidae > Hymenochirus > Hymenochirus boettgeri. The sequence continues at coordinate 4,279,229 of CM033470.1, forward strand.
ACTCCCCTGTAAAGATGACATCAGAGTTGTCCGTTCACTTACTGCTTAGTAAGACCACCACTCCCCTGTAAAGATGACATCAGAGTGTCGATCGATGTGAGTTTAAGGTTAACGTTGCCTTTTCAATAAAAAAATAGCCTCTCAGTGCCATTTCAACAGCTGAACATTTAAAGCAAATAATGTTTCCGTCATAGTATAGTCTTGATTAGACTGAAAATCTGCCACCACATACATTTGCCCATTTTTTCCCTACATTTAGTCTCTACAAGTTGAAGTTGCCATATTGCTTCTCCTAACTGAGAAACAACCCCCTGCGCTATAATGTTTCATCAACTTTTCTAAATTTAGTTCAATAAATAGAACGCGTGAGATGTTAAGATGTTAGAGAGTTTAAACAGGGCCCAGAGAGCAATACAAATTGTGCCGGTTTGTCTGACTTCACCTGAGACCAACCTTGCATCTGATTAATGGTAATAACAAACTGAGAGTCCACACTGCATCATGGGATTGGTAGGAAGACAGCATAAGCTTGTTTCTGACTTCTCCACAAGATTTTATCGTTATTGAGCGTTTCATAAGCAAAATCAGAACATTCTCGGCTGTTGGAGAAAGAGGTGGTGAAAAATTCACCGCAAGTTCATGAGAGATTAACCCACAGGAGCGAGAGGAGAGAAAATCGGATGAAGAAACTTATTCTGTGGCTGCTGTAGCCATACAGTTTGGTTTAGTTTGGAAGTTTATGGGGATAAGAAAATACAAGCTATAATAATATATTCTCTCTGTGAATGTGTGGCCTGGATGCAAACTGTAACGTAAAGATTTCATCAGTAACAATTCCTCCTCCCACCATTTCATGTGGTCGTATTAGTCACTGGATAATAAGCGATAGTGTATGGTCGTATGATCGCTTGTTGTGATACTTGCACATCGTCTTTTCCAGTGACCCTTTTGTCTCCTTAACACACCTTCCACTTCTTTCTTAACACAGGAACGAGTTACAAAAGGTAAACTCCACTCTAGGGTGCCTCACCCTCATCCTAGGTGCTTCAATCCCATGCTTGTGCCTGACCCCCCATGCTGTGCCTGAAACCCCCCATGGCTAGAGTGCTTCAATCCCATGGCAGTGCCTGCCCCCCATGGCTCAGGTGCTTCAAATCCCATGCTAGTGCCTGAACCCCCCATGGCTAGGTGCTCAATCCCATGGCTAGGTGCCCTGCCCCCCATGGCTATGTGCCTGACCCCCCTGGCTAAGGTCTTTCCCAATCCCTTGGCCTAGGTCCCCCATGCCCATGTCAGTTCCTGACCACCCACCATGGCTAGGGCTCAATCCCATGCTAGGTTTCTGAACCCCCATGGCTAGGGGTGCTTTCAATCCCATGGCTAGGTGCCTGACCCCCCCTGGCTACGTGCTATCAACTCCCATGGCTAGGTGCCTGACCCCAACCCCTGGCTAGGTGCCGCACCCTCAATTCTAGTGCCTTCAACCCATGGCTAGGTGCCTGACCCCCATGGCTATGGTGCTTCCAATCCCATGGCTAGGTGCCTACCACCCCCATGGCTAAGTTGCCTCACCATCCTGGGCTCAATTCTAGTCCCCTGGCTAGTTGCTTCGCAATCCCATGGCTAGGGTGCCTGACCACCCCCCATGGCTAGGTGCTTCATCTCCATGGCTATGGTGCCTGATCCCCCATGGGCTATGGTGCTTCAATCCCGGCTAGGTGCCCCTGCCTTCATCCCATGCGGCCTCCCTCCAGGCTAGGTGCCTACCTCATGTCCCACAGGTGCTTCAAAATCCATGGCTAGGTGCCTACCCCCAGGGCTAGGTGCCTGACCCCCCCCATGGCTAGGTGCCTCACCCTCATTCCGAGGTGGCTTCAATCCCATGTCTAGTGCCTCATCCCACGTAAGATGACGAAACTCTGAGTTTTGTTCATTTTTCTCGGATTTACTTGACTCAGGAAAACCCAAATTCCAAAAAACAAAACTTACTTACTTCCAAGGGTTCGGACCATGATTTCGATGGTTATCGTACTTTAAGAGATGTTTATCTTGCTTTATGAATAATTTCCTAGGGTTCCGATATACCACAAACGTTCAGTACCCCAAAATACAGTCCAAAGTCCTAATCCGAATGATCCCCCGTATAGATGATCGATTTAGATGATGATAGATCAGATATATTAGAATATGTAGATAGTATAGATCAGTAGATCAGATAGTAGATAGATGATAGATAGAGGATCGATAATCGTCGCTGTGTCAGCTCGCTTCGCAGCTGAGCTCCTCGTGCCTCGAAATAGCTCGACTCGCTCGCTCGCTCCGGCCTGTCGCTCGCTCAGTCGCGCTCGATTCGCTCGCTCGCTCGCTACTGCTACCCTTGCTCGCTCGCTCGTCGCTCGCTCCCTTCTCCGCTCGAACTCGCTCGCTCGCTCTCTTCGCTCGCTCTCTCGCTCGCATCCTCGCTCGCTCGCTCGCTCTCTCGCTGCTCTCTGCCTCGCTCGCTCGCTCCTCGCTTCGCTCGCTCCCTCCTCGCTCGCTCGCCGCTACTCGCTCGCTCGCCTCGCTCGCTTCGCTCGCTCGCTTCTCTCGCTTCGCTCGCTCGCATCCCTGCCTCTCGCTGCTCGCTCCTGCGCCCCGCTCGCTCGCTCGCTCGCTCGCTCGCTCGCTCGCTCGCTCGCATGCTGCATCGCGGCTCGCTGCCTCGTCTGCTTGCTCGCTACGCTCCTCGCTCCGCTCGCTCGTCGCTAGCTCCCTTGCTGCTCTCCTGCTGCTGCTGCTCGCTCGCTCGCCTCCTCCCGCTCGCTCCAGCTGCCCCCTCGGCTCGCTCGCTCCTCGCTCGCTCGCTCCTCGCTCGCTCAGCTCGCTCTGCTCGCCGTCCGCTTCTCCGCTCGCCTCGCTCCTCGACTGCTGCTCCTCGCTCGCCTGCTGTCGCTCTAGCTACCGCTCGGGCCCGCTTTACGCTCGCCCTCGTCGCTGCTCGCTTCGCCTCTGCTCGCTCGCTGCCTCGCTCTGGCTCCGCTCGCTCGCCGCTCCTCGCTACGCTCTCTCGCTCGCTACTCCTCGCTCGCTCCCGCTCCTCGCGCTCGCTGCTTGCTCGCTCGCGCTCGCTCGCTACTCGCTCATCGCTCGCTCCTCGCTCGCTGCTGTTCGCCTCGCTTCGCTTCGCTGCGCTCGCTCGCTCGCCTCCGCTCGCTCGCTCGCCCCCTCCCGCTCGCTCGCTCTCGCTATCGCTCGCTGCATCTCAGCTCAGCTCGTCAACTCGCTCGCGCTCGCTCCTGTCTCGCTCGCTCGCTCTCTGGCGCCTCGCTCGCTCGCTCTGCTCGCTCCTCGCTCGCTCGCTCGCTCGCTACGCTCCGCCATGCCGTCCTCGCTCCTCGCTCGCTCGCTCGCTGCTACGTCGCTCGCTCGCTCGCTCTCTTCGCTCTCGCTGCTGGTGGGACCGCTCTCGCTCGCTCGCTGCTCGTCCTCGATCGTCGCTGCTTCCTCTCTGCTCTTCTGCTCCCTGCTCGCTCGCTCGCTCGCTGCGCGCTCCTCTCGACCGCTCGCTCTCGCTCTCGCTCCTCGCACTTCGCGCTCGCTGGCTCGGCTCGCTCGCTCGCTCCCTCGTCATGCCCTCTCTCGCTCGCTCCTCCGACGCTCGCTCGCTCGCTCGCTCGTCGTTCTCCGCTCGCATCTCGCTCCTCGCTCGCTCGTCTCCCCGCTCTATGCGCATTCTCTCCGCTGCAATCAGCATCGCATCAGCTATCAGCTTCCCCAGATGCAATCAGATCAGATCAGCTCGAATGTCAGTCATCAGATCGATGAACCTGCTGCTTCTGATCGTCCCGTCGTCGTCGCACCTGCGCTCCTCGTCCCTCTCTCGTCCCTGGTGCTTTAAAGCTTCCAAGTCCTGGTAAAAGTGAAATAACAGTCAAATGGGGATAAATCTCATGCCCAAGTAACCGTCGCTAAAAAAACTCCGTCTCTCCAGCGGGCACGTTGTGTCTTTTTATTTTGTGCTACGAGAGGAGACGGCGCCATTAAATGTACCCACTTCCGTGACCTGGTGGAGAGGGGAAAAGCTGCGTTTAGGCCTTGGAAAAATTTTTAATAAGCCCATTTTAGTTCTCTGTCGTACTGGTCCCACTACACTATTCCTCATGTTAGGAGTTTTTTCACTGGCTGAATTCCCCTCAGCCTGACATTACCGTGGGTGGCACAGGCCATAATACAGACCTAACTCAGCCGGCGGGGCCGTAAAATTTTGCAGATAGCAGGGAAAGTTATGGGAGACCACAGAGAAAATGGAATGTGGGAAGAACTGGAGACACAGAGCTCACCTGTGGTTAAAATATTGACACTTAAATAGCAATCAAATGTTCAAAATTCCCGAAAATACGCATCGGACATTTCTTCGGTTTTCCACTCGTATTTTCGAGGATTTCGAACTTTTGATGCTATTTTCACAAATTTATCGAAAATTTTTTTTCCGACATCCGGGACAATCCGGTCATTCCAAGATCATTCGGATTTTGGAACCAGGATTTCATGTCGATCCTCCCATCTCTAGTGCCAACCAATCAGAACGTCCAAAGACAATAATACATACATGGGATACACAGAATTGTAAATACAGGAGATGTCCCTTGAGGGAGTTTTTTTTGGGATGATTGGTCAAAATGGTTTTTTTTTTTTAACTATACTTTACCCATTACTAAATATGATTGCCCACATGAATGATGGCCCACCTCAGTTTGGTGTAGTACCTGTGTCAGGTTGGAAGTTAAAAAACAAACCTTTTTGAATCAAAATTTATTTTGAGCTATAGTTACCCCCTTTAAGTATGTCTGCCCACAGAAATGGAGGGTAGTCAGTAGGTGGGTGTACCTGTCTCAGGTGTGGGGGTTAAAAAAAACAACCTTTTTGATGATTGCAAAAATTTTTTTATTTTTTTTACTTTTGTTCCCCTTTAAGTCTGGCCTGGCCACAGTATGGACGTGTAGTTCAGTAGTAATTACCTGGTAAGGTTGTAGGTTAAAATAAAAGATTGTTTATAATTAGTCAAAATTGTTTTTTTGACTATAGTTACCCTTTATACTATGGCTGCCATAAAATGGAAGGGTGTGAAAAGAGCGTGTGTACCTGGATCAGTTGGAAATTAAAAAACAAACTTTTTTGATGAATGGTCAAAATTTTTTTTAAATCCTTAGTTGCCCGTTAAGTATGGCTGCAACAGTAATGGAGGGTAGGTCAGTAGGTGTGTGTACCTGTGCACCGTGGGGGTTCAAAAACAAACTTTTTTTGATGATTGGTCAATTTTTTTTTTTTAACTTTAGTACCCTTTTAAGTTGGCTGCCACAGTACTGGACTAAGTAAATCATAGGTGTGTGGTACCTGGTCTGGTTGAGGGTTGTCTTTGTTGTTGTTATATAACATAAAACTATCTTTTCTTGAGGATACAATCTAAATTAGTTTTTTTGACTTTAATTACCCTTATTATGGCTGCCACCGTAATGGATAGTAGATTAGTAGGTGTGTGTACCTGGTCTGGTAGAGGGGGGTATGTCTTTTTGTTTACAACCATAAAACTATCTTTTATTGAGATAAATCAAAAGTTAGGTCGTGGTGGTGTGTACCCATAGGAGGTATGTATGACTCTATAACTAACTTTTACTGATGGAGTAATCAATAATAGTTTTTTGAACTTTAGTTTACCCTTACATATGTCTTGGAATGGAAAGGTATGTCAGTAGGTGGGTGTACCTGGGTCTTGTGTGGGGGGTTGGTGGGGGTATCACACCATTTTGTATTTATTGACCACATGAAACAACTGTTTTGAAATATCCATCATTTTGAGGATTGTTACCCATTATAGTCTATGGTAAAAATTTGTCCGGAATTCCGCCGATAACGCCGTAATGCTTCCGCGGATTCTTAGCTATAGATAGCAACACCTTCCTTCTATCTGCACCTCACGTCCTGTACCGAATTTCATGTACTCTAGCTCAAAAACTGTGTGAGGAATACGGTTCAAAAAAGCGGAAGAATAAAACTGAAGAAGAGAAACAGAACCTTCAAGCCAAATGAATAATAAGCAGATCAGATGTTATCATTTTAGACTTCCAGGGACATTTCTGGGGATGGATTGCTTATCAAGTTTTGATTGGAAAGAACCAACACCAACATTACACAATCTAACACGCCACATCCTCCATTTAACATTGTTTGTTTGGTTAAATGGCCCTAAGCTTGGCCCCTATGTTAAATGGCCTACTTTGCCTCCCATGATTTTAAAACAGAGAGGATTAAGATCCAATTGGGCCCCCCGGCAGGGCTGACTTAGTGGATAAATCCTGCTCGATCAGAATCCACTTTTGGTCTTTAAGAACGACCGTGATTTCGCGGCAGCGTACTACACACAGTAAACCATAAGCTCCCAACCATCAATCCGGCGTATATCACTGCCTTATCTTACTGTGTGACCCATGCTATACCAAAGCGCAATCGTACAATATCAGATATCTGAGATTGGTGTGTGTATGGTCTCTACTTAGTACAGCAATAAGAAAGTATACATCTGTTTTATATCTCAGCACAAATTAAAGAATAAATATTACCAACCCGGCGTTTCCAGGAGAAGCGACCAATTCATTCCCCCTGAAGACATCCAATCTCCCGGAGTTCCAGACTAAATCATCCTCGGTAATAGTTGGGAGGTCATCTCGTGGTATTCCTGCCGAGGACGAGAAGCATATTTTCTATTACGGAGGAGCATTGAGGCATGACAAAGGGTTCATATAAATAGAGATGGAGATTGAGTGATAAGAACCTTTTATAGTTTGGCCCCACTGTCCTAATTCTCCCAGTTTCTGTCCCTTCTGTTCCTTTAAAACGAATCGTAAACTACAACGTTGGCTGCGTTCGCTTTCATGGGAACATGCAAACAGAGCATGACAGTTGGTTCTTTTAAAAAAGTCACCCGGATTGAAAAACATTCTCCTCCCGAAAGTATTCACCGTCTCGGACCACGTGAAACAATGTACAAGGAAGAAGACAGGAATTACCCAAAGTCCTCGGCTAAAGTGACAATGCCACGTCTATTCAGTGGTGATTTTATCAGAATAGAAGCAAAAGACACATATGTGAGGGGACTCCGATGTGAGCACTTTGAGCGCTGTATATTACCAATAAAATTAATTGGTTCCAGTGCGCAATTCCTTATCCATTAGGGGCCTTTTTTCATCACACAGTGCAATTCCTTGATCAACCTTATGTATATACGCTCCCCTTCCCCGTTAAAACCGCATTACCGCTACATAAATAAATACAAGGTAATTTGGCCTATATAAATTGCAGTTTGTAGTTCGCCTCATGTCCTCGCGCTCTCCAGATGAGGATTTAAAATGGAACATTGCCTTTTTTTCTAAACACATTTTATCTTAGTTTGTTTAACAGATCCCCATGGCGTGTGCAGTCTCTGAGCTTGTCTTAGTCCTGTTTTAGAAAACACGTGAATATGTTAGATTAAAGACGAAATTTAATGATTTTTTTACCGTGACATGAGTAACACAAAAGTCTTATTCCTTATAGAGTCCTAAATTTCTACTTACTTCCTCATAAAAGCCAAGCAAGTTAGTTTGACAAGATTCTATTCCTCCTAAATCCTGCTGTTACTACTTATAAGGTCAGTCCTTGAAACATACTCTAGAACATGTTTCCCTTAGTAAACTTATCCAGATCTTCCCCACCACTGAAGTTAAACTTACAGCCTGTCATTAACCACTTCTGTAACGACGAACCCCTTTTTGATATTGGATAACTCAGCCCTTTTTCCAATCCAGAGGCACACCACCACGGATATAATGGGAAAATTCTGCAAAAATAAGAACCATGGCCTAGATAAAACTGAACTTAGCTCCCTAAGTACCCGATGATGGTATTGTATCCGGTCCAGAGATTTTAGAATATTGAACCTTATTTAGTTCTTTCCTGTACCATATCCCTTGGTCCACCAAAGTCGCACTTGAATCTTTATAACCATTATTGGCCCGTATTACTCGAGTATAAACCGAGTTTTTCAGGCTGTAAACATCACTGAAAACTTGGACTCGTTTTTATACCGGTCACTAAGTGCCTTGAAGATCATCATCCCTCGCATTCCGGCAGCACGTCCTCCCCATTCCGGCAGCCGAACGATCTTCCTGTATGGCGCGCCGGCCGACGTCACTGCCCGGCGCCAATTATTGACATCAGCCGGCGCGCCACTACTGGGAATGATTGCGTGGCGGCTACCGAATTGAGACTCTGCTGTCGGAATGTGTCCTTCAGCTGTGCCGTGGGCATTTTTTTTGGTTTGGAGCTGTTGATGGTTTCCAGCTGTGTGCGAGGACGTCACCCCATAGAAATGAATCATGGCTCCGTCCTGCTCTTAATTTCCTTCCTCTTGTCTCTGCTGGGACCCCTGTCTACGTCCTTCTCCTAAGACTTTGTGGCCTCGGTCCTTCCCCCTCCTCTTCTGGTGCCATTTTCTGGCTGTTTTCCTTTTCTTTTCTGAATGGGATCAGTGGCCTTTATTTCAGTCCGCCTGACAATGGGGAGCTGATCATAGGAGAGAAATCTAGGATTTGGTCTTGGAGACCCTGGATCAATACTTTGATCCTAATACTGCTTGGCCATTGGGTAGGAATAAAGAAAATACATGGTGCTATTGACGCTGCTGCCCGGAAGGAGAGGACTTACCTTCAATGCCGCAACACATGTCCCAGGAAGCCCTTGGATTTAGGGGAGCCCACAGCTCCTGGATGAAAGGAAGAGCCCCACAGGTACAACGGAATCTGGGTGGGAGGGTGAGGGTGGCATTCAAGATGTTTGGAACTACGAGTGGGGTCGGCTTCCCAGCATGCTTTTATTAGTGGAGTTGTAGTTTCCAAACCTCTTGAATGCAAGTTTTCGTACCACCTCGGTTTTATACTCGAGTCACAACTTTTATTAGATTTTTTTTTAGGTGAAATTGGTTACCGTACCACCGCGTTTTATACTCGGGTCGGTTTTATACTCGAGTATATACGGTACTATAACTCTATGATAATTTGTACTTGGATTTCTATAGTGTAATACAGAGTGGGGGGAAGTATTCATACATTTTGCTTATCGCAATCCCCGTAACTACTTAATCCCCATTAATTAATGGTGCCACATTCTCCGTCCTCATCTTCTTACTATTAATATACTTTAAAAAACTTTTTAGGCTTAGTGATGCTTTGTTCAGCTATCCTAACTTCATTATAATTTTAGCTAGTTTGATTGCTTTCTTTACACCCTTGTTACAGTTTTTATAAATCCTAAAGGCCCTGTCCGTTTCCCTCGCCTAAAGGTTTTAAATGCCTTTTTCTTCCTTTCCTTGGGGGGCCTGTTTACATCAGAATTCAGCCCCATGGTACGGATTTTTTTTTTTACATTTATTTCCCAAGGTATAATTTAGATGTAACTGGCTTAAAATCCCTGAACACAAGTCCACTTCTGTTCAGTACCTTTACCTGATAATAACATTATCCCAGTTGACAAATTCCTGCGGACGCAGCAGTGCCAAGGGGGATCTTGCACTACGTTGCGCTACCTTCTGGCGCATTGTTGGCATATTTAGGGCTAGTCCACACTATCAACGGTGAACGTGGTGATCTGATTCCGCTTTTTGAGGGATCACAGCACAAGCATATACGGTAAACACGTGTGAAATGCGTGTGTGTGCTTGCCAATTTTCAGGGGTGTACCGTCTGGCTAGTGTCCGCCGTACCTTTTGCCATTTAACCATACCAAAGACGTCGGAACACGGGGGTTACCCATTATAGTCACGATGCTGTTATAACCGTATAACAGGGTTGGTGCCGTTACATCATGTTACACACAACAGAACATACGCTCGTCTCACAAGAGACTTCTGGTAAATCCCATAATGCTGTGCAAATAAAGTATTATTTTATAGTTTAAGAATTTACAAATAGATGGAAAGTGTTTTTGATTTTTATCTCCCGTTCGCACATTCTTTCATTATTTGGCGGCTTGTTACCATTAAAGATGTCTCTCCCCCCCCCTTTGCTCATTATATCGGGTCATCATCATAATTGTGTACTGTTCTCCAGTCAGTAAGCAGCTTGTGCAGCAAATGCACTTTGTATCTCCGTGTGCTGCATTACTGGACTCGCACAATTAGCAAGAAGACAGGACATTCTAATGGGCCCTACATCCGGTTTCAAATGCCTCCATTAAAATGGAGTGACTCCTTTCATTTCCTTCGTTGTCAAAGATATCTCTGAATAATTATACAATAAGGACCTGTTCTGTACCACAATAGCTATACCCTCATACTGTACTGTCCTAAGGGAAACATAGGCAGCCTCCCACCCATATGTATAAATATACAGAGAAGGAATGTTCTGTCAATACAATCGAGCTATACCCTCATACGTCTGTCCTAAGGAAAACAATATGCATCTCCCACCCATATGGGTATAATATACAGAGATGGAAATGTTCTGTACCACAATAAGATATACCCCTCATACTGGACTGTCTAAGGGAAACACTATGCATCTCCCACCCTATGTCTAATATACAGAGAGGAAATGTCTGTACTAATAAGCTTATACCCACCCTCCATCATTCTGTCCTGTCTAAGGAACCAATATGGCAGCTCCCATCATATGTATAAATATAAATATACAGAGAAAGATTTTCTGTTACACACAATAACTAATACCCTCATACTGTATGGTCGAAGGGAAACATATGGCAGCTCCCACCCATATGTTAAATATAAATATACAGCGAAGGAGTGTTCTGTACACACAATAAGCCTAATACCCGCATACTGTACTGTCTAGGGAAAACACTATGGCAGCTCCCACCATATGTATAAAGAAATCTACAGAGAAAAATGTTCTGTACACACAATAAGCTATACCCTCATACTGTAGCTGTCTAGGGAAACAATATGGCAGGCCCCCGCCATATGATAAATATAAATATCCAGAACTGGAATGTTCTGTACACACCAATAATCGATAGTAACCTCATACTGTACTGTCTAAGGGCAACAATATGGCAGCTCCCCCACACCATATGTATAAATATCAATATACATAGAAGAATGTTCTGCCACACAATAAGCATATACCCTCATACTGTACTGCCTAATGGAAACACTATGGCAGCTCCCATTCCATAGGTCAAATATACAGAGAAGGAATGTTTCTGTACAAACAATAAGCGATACCCTCATACTGACTGTCTACGGGAAACAATATGGCAGCTCCACCCATATGTATAAAATATAAATATAGACAGAAAGAAATGTTTCTGTACCACAATAAGATATACCCTCATACGTACTGTCTAAGGAAACAATATGGCAGCTCCCACCCTATGTATAAATATACTAGAACGGAATGTTTGTACAATACAATGAGCTATACCCTCATACTTGTCTGTCAAGGGAAACATAATGGCAGCTTCCCACCCATATGTATAAATATACAGAGATGGAATGTTCTGTACACACAATAAGATTATACCCTCATACTGGTAACTGTCTAAGGTACCACTCATGGCAGCTCCCACCCATATGTATAAATATACAGAGAAGGAATGTTCTGTAACATACATAAGCTATAGAAAAAAAAACATAACCCCTCAACTGTACGGTCCTAGGGAAACAATCTGGCAAGCTCCCATCACATGTATAAATATAAATATACAGAGAAAGGAATTTTCTGTACACACAATAAGCTATACCCTCATACTGTATGGTCTAAGGGAAACAAGATGCGCTCCCACCCATATGTATAATATCAATATACAGATAAGGAGTGTTCGGTACACACAATAATCTATACCCTCCTACGTACTGTCCTAAGGGAAACACTATGGCAGCTCCCACCATATGTATAAATCTAAATATACCGAGAAAGAATGTTCTGTACACAAATAAGCTACCCTCATACTGTACTGTCTAAGGGAAACAATCTGGCAGCCATCCATATTTGAAATAATAAATATACGAGAAAGGAAATGTTCTGTACACACAATAAGAGCTATACCCTCATACTTTACGTCTAAGGGAAACACTATGGCAGCTCCCACCCCATATTATAAATATAAAATATACAGAGAAGGAAGTTCTGTACAACAATAAGCAATACCCTCATACTGTTACTGTCTAAGGGAAACCAATATTGGCAGCTCCCGACCCAATATGTATAAATATAATATACCTAAGAGGAATGTTCTTGGTACACACAATAAGCTATACCCCTCATACTGTACGGTCTAAGGGAAAACACATGGCCGCTCCATCCATTATGGTATAAATATAACTATACAGAGAAAGAATGTTCTGTACACACAATAAGCTATATAACCCTCATACTGTACTGTCCTAAGGGAAACATACTGGCACTCCCACCCATAGTATAATATACAGAGAAGGAATGTTCTTCCATACAATAAGCTATAACCCTCATACTACTGTCTAAGGAACAATATGGCCAGCTCCCACCCATATGTATAAATATAACCAGAGAAGGAATGTTCTTTACATACAATCACTATACCCTCATACTGTACTGGCCTAGGGAAACATATGGAGCTCCCACCCATATGTATAAATATAAATTACAGAGAAGGAATGTTCTGTACACACAATAACTATACCCTCGTACTGTACTGTCTAAGTAACCACTATTGCAGTCCCATCATATTTAATCAAATATACAGTGAAGAATGTTCTGTACAAAACCATAAGCATACCCTCAACTGTACTGTCTAAGGAAACAATATGGCAAGCTTCCACCCCTATGTATAACTAATATACGAGAGGAATGTTCTGTACACACAATAAGCTCTACCTCATACTGTACTGTCTAATGGAACACTATGGCATCTCTCTTCCCCCATATTTTTAAATAAATATACAGAGAAGGAATGTTCTGTACACACAATAGGCTATCCCCTCATACTGTACCTGTTTAAGGGGAAGCAATATGGCACTCCCACCATATGTATAAAATATAACAGGAAGGAATGTTCTGCACATTCAATAAGCTATACCCCATACTGTAACTGTCTAAGGGAAACATATGGCAGCTCCACCCATATGTATAAAATATAAATATACAGAGAAGGAATTTTCTATACACACAATAAGCCTATACCCTCATACAGTACTGTATACGGGAAACAATATGGCCTCCCACCCATATTCAAATACGATAGGAATTTTCGTATAAACAATAAGCTATAACCTCATACTGTAGCTGTCCTAAGGGAAACAATATGGCAGCTTCCAACCATATGTATAAATATAAATATACAGAAAGGAGTGTTTCTGTACACACATAAGCTAATACCCTCATACGTACTGTCTTAAGGAAACAATATTGCGCCTCTCCAACCCATAATTTTTAAATATAAATATACAGAGAAGGATGTTCTGTACATACAATTAGCTATACCCTCATACTGTACTGTCTAAGGGAAACAATATGCAGCTAGCTCCAACCCATATTTAAGAAATATAAATAGCAGAGAAAGGAATGTTCTGTTCCAACATAACGCTATAGCCTCATACTGTACTGTCCCTAAGGGAAAAATATGGCAGCTCCACCCATATGTATAAATATAACAGAGAAGGAATGTTCTGGCATACAATAAGCTATACCCTCATACTGTACTTCTATGGGAAACATATGGCAGCTCCCACCCATATGTATAAATATAATCTACAAGAAGGAATGTTCTGTACTACAAAAGCTTTACCCTCATACTGTACGGTCTACGGGAACAATATGGCAGCTCCCACCCATATGTGAGAAATTATACAGGAGAGGAATGTTCTGGGCATACAAAAGCTATACCCTCATACGGTTCCTGTCTAGGGAACCCTATTGCAGCTCCCATCCATTGTATCGAATATACAGAGAAGGAATGTTTCTGTACAAACATAGCTATAACCCTCATACTGTACGGTCTAAGGGAACATATGGCAGCTCCCACCCTATGTATAAATATAAATATAAGAGAAGAAATGTTCTGTACACCCAATAAGCCTATACCCTCAATACTGTCCTGTCTAAGGGAAACAATATGGCATCCTCCACCCATATGTATAAATAGTATACGAAAAGGATGTTTCTGTACATACAATGAACTAGAACCCTCAAACTGTACTGTCTAAGGGAAACAATGGCAGCTCCCACCCATATGTAAAAAATACAAGATGGAATGATTCTGTACACACAATAAGATATACCCTCATACTGTACTGTGTCTAATGGAAACACCTATGGTCAGCTCCCCCATAGGTATAAATACAGAGAAGGAAATGTTGCTGTACATACAGTGAAGCTATAACCCTCACTGTACTGTCTACGGAAAACAATATGGCGCTCCCATCATATGTATAAATATAAATATACCAGAGAAAGAAATGTTCTGTACACACCATAAGCATACCCCTCATCCTGTAGGGTCCTAAGGGAAACAATATGGCACTCCCACCCATATGTATAAATATAAATATACAGAGAAGGAGGTTCTGTACACACAATAAGCTATACCCCTCATACTGCTGTCTACAGGGAAACACTATGGCAGCTCCCACCATATGTATAAATATAAATATAACATAGAAAATGTTCTGTACACACAATAAGCGTATACCCTCAATACTGTAATGTCTAAGGGAACAAGATGGCAGCCCCCATCCATATGTATAGAATATAAATATACATAGAAGGAATGTTCTGTACAACACAATAAGCTGTAACCCTCATACTGTACTGTCTAATCGGAAACAAATCTGGCAGCTCCCACCCATATGTATACAGATAAATATACAGAGAAGAATGTTCTGTACACACCCTAAGCCTACTATACTGTACTATACTATACTATACTGTACTATACTATACTATACTATACTGTACTATACTATACTATACTGTAGTGTACTGTACTATACTATACTATACTGTACTATACTATACCATACTATACTGTACTATACTATACTATACTATACTATACTGTACTGTACTATACTATACTATACTGTACTATACTATACTATACTGTACTGTACTGTACTATACTATACTGTACTATACTATACGATACTGTACTATACTATACTGTACTATACTATACTATACTATACTGTACTGTACTGTACTATGCTACACTATACTGTACTATACTATACTATACTGTACAATACTATATTATACTATACTGTACTGTACTACATTATACTATACTATACTGTACTGTACTATATTATACTATACTATACTGTACTGTACTATATTATACTATACTATACTGTACTGTACGGTATGGTGCTTTACTATACTACACTATACTATACTGTACTATACTGTACTATGCTATACTGTGCTATACTATACTGTACTATACTACACTATACTGTACTATACTATACTGTACTGTACTGTACTATACTATACTGTACTGTACTGTACTATACTATACTGTACTACACTATACTATACTGTACTATACTATACTGTACTGTACTGTACTATACTGTACTATACTGTACTATGCTATACTGTGCTATACTATACTGTACTATACTACACTATACTGTACTATCCTATACTGTACTGTACTGTACTATACTATACTGTACTGTACTGTACTCATGTGAATGTACAGTAACATGGACAGTACGACGCTATCCGTATACATGTTACAGTACACATACAGTTGACTGTTACAGCAGTACACAGACAGTAACATGTCAGTACACATACAGTATAAGTGTACAGTTAGCATACGTATACGTTTACAGTTCGCATACAGTATGCATACAGTATACATGTACAGTAGCTACAGATACATGTTACAGTATGCATTACCGTAGACATTGTACAGGTACACATACAGGTATACATGTAAATACACAACAGCACTTTGGTGGTTCTTATTGGTTAGTCATAAAAGTAACAGTTAAAATCCAGCCACTAACTTTAATGCTATTTCCCTAGCTGCCTCTGAGCATTTGCACACGCTTGTAAAAGAGGTGGCGAGGAGGCCGAAACATTGGAAGGAAGAAGAAAGGAAAATTTGTCACATTCTAACCAATTGTCCGTTTTGGCGGGAGGTCGTGTTATTTACCTATATATCATTTTTTCAATTGGGTTATTTTTCCAAACAGGTATCTGCTCCCCAAAAATGGTTTGTCCAAAGTGTAGCCAAGAGTCACTGTGCCTCATAAGAAATACAACCTACAAGTTCCCAAGAGGTGAATTATTTCTATTCCGACAGATATGGAGTTAACACAAGGAGGCACTCTATGCGTGAGAGTCCGGGCGACTCTTCCCAATCAGTTCCCGTAATCAATGGATGAAGCGAGAGCGGAGAGAGAGTGAGATTAAGGAGTTCACATAAAGCAATGTAACAAATGACATTTCCTTCTGAAAAAAACAAAAAAATCACTCGAGATATTTAAAGATCTTTAGCATCTTACAGGGCCCCAGGGGTGACATTTTTCCCTGTAAAATCCCATGTCCTTGACAATTTTACGTAGTAACCTACCCCTCCCCCATAGCTATAAGTCCCAATTATACGAGAGATATTGATTTAATGTAGAAAATGACATGTTAGAGTTTTATCAGGGAGGAAGCAGAGGCTGGACTCTAAGAGTTATAGTTAGAAAACAGCAAAATACAGGTGTTCTTAGAGAAGCTGAGGCAAGTAATGCAACGCCCCATGACTATTATAAAACCAGGGAGTTTCATGGCAACAGCACCACTTCAAGTTTAATATAGTCATAAACTTTATCGATAAAATCCAAAGGAACAGAGACCCCTAGGTGTGAGTCCACGGTGACACAGTCATGTTGGTCGAAAACAGATGCAAAGTCCAACTTTTAATCTCAGGAACAGCTTGAAGTGAAAGCAAACAGAAAAAATATAATTCCTTGCAAACAGCAAACGAGAGCTTTCCATCAAATGGATCCGGCTGTGAGAGCCGGCTACTACACCGTATTTATTTTATTAGGTCCAAGGTGCTTATTATATTAACAACCAGCTGCAGGAGTGTTCAGTGTTCTTCCCTACCCAGCCAAGCAAATAAAACTGCATACATGTGAATATCGATTATGAATTGCAGAGACAGAATGCACAGGAAAGAGCTGCACCAAACACTCATGGGTATTTCTGGATCTACTAGTACGGCTTGATTGTATGTATAGTAAATCCATGGACGCACGGTTTTAGGGTGCAGCCTTTATTTTAAATGTAGAATTGGGGAGGTAGTTGAGAAAATATAGAAAAGGTTTAAAACGTTTAGAAGTAGGATGTACTTCCCCTTTACTACCGCCCTTTTTTTTTATAGCCACGAAGAAATGCTGAATAAAATATGTATGACTTGGCCTTTGAGTCATTTCGAAGATAAAAGAACGGCACCAGCCTATAGAAACCATACATTTTAATTACAAATATAAAATTAGAAATAGTAAGGGCAGCAGTGTGTTAGTATGCTCCCTTGCAGCGCTGAGGTCCTGAGTCGATTCCACCCTGGACAAATCTGCAAGGAGTTTGTATGTTATCCCCTGCTTGCGTGGTTTCCCCGGGGCACTCAGGTTTCCCACAAACTTGACAGTTTTCACCCACGCTACAATAAGAAGTAAAATCATAGCCAAGCAAAAGGATCCAACGGATATTGTTCAGGCCAGATGAGGAGAGACATATGGCATTGGAGATCAATTTCAAACAAAAGGGATATCCAGTAAATAAAATAAATGAGATTGAACCTGAAAAAAACATTTTGCACTGAACACTTCTGTCCCTTGCATTCAGACAACCACTAAACATACAGCAAAAACTGGTTAAAGGAGGAAAACTAACCAGACCATGGACATCATATGCCAGGGTACTAACACATGTGGGGGCGCTAGATGCACCAACAGTCTCATTTGTACACACAGGAAGGGAATTTTTACAATCCATGGATCCTATTAGCTGTAACATCCAGCAAATGACACAAAGTAGAGGATGCAATATATATTGGAGAAACTGGCAAAAACACGCAAAAGAGATGAATTCCCACAGAAGGTAACCTCCCAAACCCACCATGACGAGGATGGAAACTGTTTTCCCCCTTAGGTTACCCATTCCCTGTCCGGACACACATGGAAAACTTCCAGGTCCCAAATCTTAAGGGACATTTTATCAACCTCAGGAAGAAAAGCGTTGGAAGCAAAAATGGATTTATTATTTGACTACTAAAATTGTACACACAGTGATTAGAGTGTAAGTCTATTCGGCAGGGCCGGGTGAATGAGTAAATCATGTAAAGCGCTGCGGAAATATTAGCGCTATATAGAAATAAAATACATACAAATAACTACTAAGACAAAATGTAAAAATCGGTGCCAAACGAAGGACATCCCATACATTTTATATATCTCCATAAACATCATACTGACAACTATCACAATCCGCCAAGCAATAAAAAATTAAAGCCAAGTGCGTCCGTAAGTCCCCATCCGCTGTAGTGTTGGATATATAGCATAAAATGAGTTTTAGATCCCCATTTCCCCTTAATATATAGTTTATAGTCAGGCGTTTGACATCATTTCCAAGCTCGATCAGAGCTAGCAATCTATCGACGACTAATAAACATGCAGTCTGATCCTGAGTTGTATTGAGATGCTGAGAATTAATAATAAAATTAACAAAAAAAAAAACAGAGTAGTTGGCCTATGCAGGAAACCTTCCGCAGCAGCAGACAGGCGCTATTAGGAGATGAAATATTAGTTAGTCGCTCCTCAATTAGCCTGGGGAAACGTTCTCTACCAACACCGGGGTCCTGTCAGATTCCGATTCCCCAGCACGGCAGCGGAATCTGTTCTGCTACAGAAGAGGTTTAACATCAGGATTGATGACTGCTTGTACAAATGTACCGCCTGAGTCCTTCTGTGTCTTGTATCACGTACTTAAACAGTAAATAGCGGTTAATCGGTACATTTTACTGGTAATACACAGCTATGAAAACGCTCACTTTTCCTATAACACAGACATTCAAGTTCCAAACAACGATAGTATAACTGGGCAATGGCCATAGCTAGGTAAGGGGGAATCTAAGTTGATCCATTTAGTGATGGCAAAGTTTATTAAATTTAGTTTTAATCTAACACCGTACAAATTAATTGTCGGATTAATATGATAGAGATGTCAGAAATTGGCAAATCTGGTCAGCTCGAGAATCGACGAATCTGGAGCGGCCCCATTAAAATGGAAAAATTCTTCGAAATCCTCGAAAATTTTCGAAAATACAAACAAATCCGCGGCGGTTCGGAAGTTCGGAAGGCAGAAAATCTGCGAAAAATCAGCCGCTCTCGGATCAGGGTTAGACCAGGAACTGCCATACCCTATTACGTGTGGGGGTGCCAGACCCCTCTACCACCGTCCTAAGTCCCTTTGTAAATTCTGAGCTCATTTATATCATGCTTATGAGAGATGGGTGTCTCAATTGGTTGAAATTCATGATGAGGAGGGATGGATGGCGGTTTGGCAATGATGTGTAGTAAATAACTCATTTGTCTATATGATCTGCCTGTCGGGGGATGGGACAGGTTAATTGAGCCTGTTTGGAATGACAAAGCTAAGCTATGGGCATATTCCTAAGGGTGGGTTACACACTTGACGAGATTTTACCAACCTGGCTTTTGCACAGTTGTTAAAAATGGTGCGAATTTTGTCCCAAACCATCAGATGTTAGCTTTCAAATGTTCATTAAGGGGCAAAATTAGCACCCATTTATTTTAACGCGCTAATACTTTATTGAATCTCCCTGAATATTCCTATAATATTGTGATGGCGGTACCCAGCCTAGGTGAGTCAGGTGGCTGCACTTCCAACAGTAGCTTCCTGTTCTAAACGGAGTGGGAAAGAACAATCAAAATCCACCGTCTACAAAACCATCAATTATGCAGCTCCAATGAATCATTAGAAAATGTCCAACTGGTACTAGCACCGTAATATAACCACGTTATATTTGCCAACAGTCGTTCGAATAGAAGGTGATTTTTGGCATATTTTTTTGAAACAGGTTTCAAAATTTGACCTTCTACAGTAGTTTTACCTAAAATGTCATCTATCTGTGGTTTTTTTTCAAGGGACATCCATGAGCCCTGGTAAGTGACTTGGTGAGGGAGTCCATGGAGAGGACTTGGTGTAGGAGGACCCTTCTTATTACGCTATCCACAAGGAGTAGTGCCTGGGCGCAAAAACCTATATTGTTATTGTGGCCGTAGTACAGAGTCATTCATTGGGCATGATGTCACTCTTAGGACTGCAGAGGGACAGAAAGACGGCGTGGAGAAAGGGTAGTGTTAAGGGCTTCAGAGCCAAGGAGGGGGTACAGTATGGTTTTTTTTTGGGGGGTGGACAATATCAGACATTATTATTAACCGTTTTAAGTATTCAAGGATAAGCGTGAGAACATAGAAATCTGGTTTTGGTTCTTTATGAAACGAATTCCTTGATCTGATTATTAAAACCACATTGGCCAGTGTTAAGAACGCGGAAAGTCCCAAAGGGGGTGGTCAGACAAAGGGAAACGAACCGAGGCTTTCTGCTTTCCAATCCGCAACGTTGCCAAAAAAGGAAGATCAGGTCAAGATCTAAAGGCAACTTGTAATTCCTTGTACTGCACATGCAGGGCGTCAGGAGCGAACCGTACATCGCAAAACAAGGCAGTGACAAAGGGATTGCTAAGCGACCGCAACACGGGACCAGTCGCAAACAAAATAACAAAATAATATCCAAGAGGTCACTTGGACTGTGGTTAATTAATTCTCACTGCCCTTCCCAGACCTCACCAGCTGAACAGTTATATAAAACCTAATGTTGTTACCATATAAGGACGACAATGACGGACAGGCGCAAACATATTCCGGCACAAGGAGAAGAAGGGGGACGGCTGGGAGGAAGTTTTAGTTCTGTTCAAGGTTGAATTTCTATTTAAATGAAACGAGGAGAGGATGGAATAATGTAAAGCTCTCCGGGCAGGGACCAATTTTTTTTTCCTCCACGTTACATGGTTCCAGCACTTGGATACATTTATTTAATATTCTAGATTTATGTATTTGTTTATATTTTTTTCCCCCTTGAACAGCTTTTTGTATTTTAATATTGACAGCGCCTGGTCCCCCAGTCGCACATGTCCGTATTACTCGGAGGTATAAACCAGATCCCCAGGCTGTAAAACCCAACCATTGGGTTATACTCGGGTTCGATCCCCCTCGCAAAATCCTGGCCGCCACTGCTGCACTGGACTGTCTAGTCCGGCTGATGTCTAACAGTGCTCGGCGACGAGTGTGACCGATTAGGTGACCAGAGCGACCAGTTTGACCAGTAGGGGACGTCAGCCATCAGATCAGTTACCCCCCGGCAGCGGATTTGCAGAGTGAGGCGATATTCCTGGAGTACAAGTTACAGGTAAGAGATGGATGGAATACCCTTACCGGTAAGAGTCCCGTGTACTCTGAAAATGGGGAAGTGGTAGGGTGTGCTTGCCACTGGCAGAGTTTTGGAAACTCAACTTCCCAGCCCCAAAGATTGCTGGGAGTTGATTCCAAACAATGGCGTGCCAGGAATGCAGGCTTGTTCCCTTTAAATGACATGCAAATTCCCATTACAGAAATAGCCAATCCATAGCCACGTAAATCTATAATATATATACATGTTATAAGTCTAAAGCCGATGTGTTTGTGTATATAAACTTTAAACTTATACATCATTTAAATCATAACTGAATAAGATATAGCGTGGGCTGGGACAGTTTATGCAAAATATGACTCACAGTGGGAGCTGGGAAGCCTCTAAAAACAATGGAGTTCATGTTGGATATACCTGGCTCCTGATTTGTCCAGCCCGATTGATATCTTTAACCAACTAAGTCTGTCTCAAAAAATATTCAGTAAACTTTATACAATGAATCATCTGAAGACTATCCTCTTGATACCATCCTTGATGACATAGCTGATGACATAATTACATGACATCATTAAGAGTAACAAGTTTCAAGAACAAACCAGTCACATGGGATAGGGAGATCTTTACAATACCTCCTATCTGCCCGACTCTTCCGGTACTGACAGGTTTGTTTAGGATGATTGAGGCTGGGTGGGGAATATAAGAGTTTGACAGATCTGGTCTTGCTGTTGTATATCCTCTTCCCCCCATACTGAGGCTTTCTACTTCTCCTATACTCGTAATGCATAAAGACATCATAATTCTTAGTCCAATCTTATCTGTTATAACAAAAAGAATTCTGATTATTTTTTGACTCGCGGATTAATCTACTAGCAAAAACGTAGAGAGATGTTGACACGAATTAGGTTCAGTTGTTAGAAACCTCCTTTAAATTTGTATATCTTTTTTTTTTTTTATATATAGCTTTACACGCCTCCACATCATTCATTAATGTGGTCAGTCCATAATTTCTTCCTTGAAAAATCTCGACCGAGCCAAACCAACTGATGATGTATGTTTCCCGTCAAGGGCAAAAGACATAAAGTTAAAAACAATGGTCAAGAAAGAATCATATTAACTAACTGTTAAAAGTGTCTGATTTCCACAGTCTAATATAAAACAGTCACCCCAAGACTGTGCTTCGCCCATCTGAAAACAAGACCGCCATCCCATAAGGACATGCGTGACTTACTTGGGGAGAAACGAATCAGTAATGGCGTCAGATGGGGACAACAACATTTTTTTTATCTTTTGAATTCCACAAAAATAAAATTTCTCATTTATTAATGATCAATTTCATCCTTTTATCCCTGCCGTGGGAGACCGTTAAGAAAACACACTTCGTATAGGGAACTTCGTGTCTGAACATAGTAAGAAAGTTTTCTCTGGTTTATTTCTAAAGTTAAAGGACAACATCTTAGCTCCTATAAGAGAATTCGGTCCAAGGGTTTGATTCGCGAAATAATTCATCAATCCAAAGTGCATGAGATCCATCACAAAAAATACTTAATAATACCATATATATTGAGTATAAGTCGAATTTTCAGGCTAAATCAGCCTCGTGAAAACCTAATTTCGACTTATACTCGGTCAGTCCTAATTGATCCAAACTCTGCAATTGAGGATAGTAACCAGTTAGGTGCACTTGTGTCACCTGCATAGAAAGTTACAGGAGCTGACTGCCTTTACACTCCTGCTCCTGTAGTGAGTATATACAGGTAAGTGTTTGCAGATCGTAGCGTGCGTTCAATAACATAGCACACAGCACACACGGATAATCAGTACAGCATAGCGTTGCAAAAACCTGCAGGTGCTGTTGTGTGTTAGGTGGGACCTAACTCTAATGGGATGTCATACAGTAGTTTTAAAGTCTATATATCACAGTTGATAAAACTACTAATACCAGACTTGCCAGGCTCTGTGGAGTCTTGTAGGCAGCAGTTTGCTTATAACCTGTTATTAAAATGTTCTAAAAATCTTTCCATGGGCTAAAAAATATATATATAATATATAGTATATCATCTATATTTTTAGTTTTTTATCACATTTTAAATGACAGAATTGCAATAAAATTAATTTAGTGTGGAAACTGCGTTGCCGCCTAATCATTGTCCACATACTGGAAATACCCAGGCACAGTCGGGGCGTGAGAAGCAGATTATCTTTGCATTGAGGTGAGAGTTTCCTCATCTTTAGACGAAATCACATTCATTGACATTTTCCATCCCTTGTGAAAACACATCTGAATATCTGGACTAAGACATCACTAACCCTATAAAAATGAGTGTAATTCCGTTGTAATTGCTTTTATCTGTAAGTGGATAGTGCTGGAACCATCGCAAATGAGGATTTAATTCAGTTTCCTATCGCTCTAAAAACAAAAGGCGGACAATTTAATTTCTTGAATGGGATCGTTAGATTATATTGTACTTTCTGTAACTTTTAGATTAGTAGCAAAGGTTTGGTCGTTGTGATCAGTGGTAGCGCTACTGATGTCATAGGGAAATGATGTCATAGGAACCAATGTCATTAGGGGTTCATAGGAAAGGCTTGGGTCAGTCGCTTGTATCAGTGTGAGCTAACGATGTCATATGGGAACTGATGTCATAGGAACCAATGTCATAGGGAACTGATGTCATAGGGAACCAATGTCATAGGTGGTTCATAGGTAGAGGTGTGGGTCACGTCTGTATCAGTGTTAGAGCTAACTGATGTTCATAGGGGGAACATCTCATAGGGAACTGAGTCGATAGGGAAACCATAGTCAGAGGGAACTGATGTCAGGTATGGAAACCAATGTCATAGGGGTTCATAGGGAAGGTTTGGGTCAGTCTGTATCAGTGTAGAGTCAACTGTATGTCATAGGGAACCAATCTCCTAGGGAACTGAGATTCATGAGGGAACCAATGTCGAGGATGATGCATTGGAACCACTGTCATAGGAAGGGTCAATAGGGGAAAGGGGGTCAGTCTTGTATACAGTGTAGAGCGAACTAATGTATCAAGGGAACTGATAATGTAGTCATTTGAATTCAGCAACACTGATTTTGACTAACCATCCAATTTATCGTTCGATAAAGACTTTGTCTCAGTGGCGGCTCTGCCACTGAAGAGAAAGGCGGCAGACGACAGTGGTGGAGAAGATTTTTTTTCCCCTGACTGTGTCCTCTAAATGGGAAAGTTTTTCAGATATTTTATTATTTTATTGAATATCTAAGAACATCGTTCCAACTATAATAATTGTATCATTGATAAAGCCAAACTTCTTTCAAATACTTCCCACACACAACACTCCATTCTACTGTATCCAAGTGTTCTGTAACATTTAAAGTAGTTAAACTTTAGAGTGATTTATTTTGAACACTGCCTCTGTAAAGTTTTATAGCCCACTTGGTCTTAAAGTCCTCAGCCGCTACAAGCATTTGGTCATGCCCTCATTTGGAATAATCAGTAGCATTTTGGAATCCCTGTGGTAACAAAAAATGACATCTGGTGAGATGGGAAGGGTTCAGAGAAAGGACAACTAAATTAATACAGGGGATGGGGGAGCTTGATATGAGAACAGATTGGCTAGTTACAATTATGTACGCGAGAAGAACGTCCTTGCGTGGGGTATGATTACTGTGATATAAATACATTAACAGGGCCATACAATAAACTTCTGGGACATGTTTCACCCATAGAACATGTTAGAGGACCAAGGTACATCCTTAAGACTTGAAGAAAAAATGGTTAGGGCTTCAAGTTCGGAAAGGGTTCGTCAAGTGTGAGAACGGTCTAAAGCTATGGAACTGTCTTCAGTGGACGTGTGTTATGGTCAGGGTCATGGTCAGTTTTAATAAAAGCT
Organism: Hymenochirus boettgeri; assembly: GCA_019447015.1. Taxonomy (NCBI): domain Eukaryota; kingdom Metazoa; phylum Chordata; class Amphibia; order Anura; family Pipidae; genus Hymenochirus; species Hymenochirus boettgeri. The sequence continues at coordinate 4,304,614 of CM033470.1, forward strand.
GGATAGTTTCGGAAAACAAGGAAGTTACAAGTATACTGAGGTATTGATACATAACGAGGTTGTGGAAAGGTTTTTTCACTGTGAGAACGGTAAATCTATGGAACCTGTCTTTCCAGTGGAGCGTGTGTTATGTCAGGTTATTGGTCAGTTTAATAAAAAGCTGGGGATTTTTGAGGTTTTACAACAAGGAATGTTTAAAAGTACTGGAATAGATCATAAAGTTGAGGTGGGAAAGGGTGTGTCACTGGGAACGGTAAAGCTATGGAACTGTCTTCTCAGTGGGGCGTTATGGCAGGTTCATCTGGTCAGTTGTAAAAAGCTGGATGAGTTTCTACAACACGAAGAGTTACAAACGTTACTGGAGTGTACATACAAGTAGAGTTGGGAAGGGTTTGTCAGTGTGGAACGGTAAAGCTATGGAACTGTCTTCCATGTGGACGTTGTTGATGGCAGAGGTTCATTGGTCAGTTTAATAAAAAGCTGAGAGTGTTTTCTGCAAACAAGGAATGTTACAACAGTTTACTGGCTTATTGATACAATAGTAGAGTTGGGACAAGGTTTTGTCACGGTGGAACGGTAAGCTATGGAACTGTCTTCGCAGTGACGTTGGTATGGCAGGTTCATGGTCAGTTTAAAAAAAAGCTGGATGAGTTTCTGCAAACAGGGAATGTTGAAGTTACGTATTGATACATAAAGTTGAGTGGGAAAGGGTTGTCACTGTGAGAACTGGTAAAAGCTATTGAACTGTCTTCCAGTGGAACGTTGTTTGGCAGGGTTCATTGGTCAGTTTAATAAAAAGCTGGATGAGTTTCCTCAAACAGGATGTTACAAGTTTACTGTTATGATCACTAAAGAGGAGTTTGGGAAAGTTTGTCACTGTGAGACGGTTTAAAGCTATGGAAAACTGTCTCCCGGGACGTTTACTGGCAGGGTTCATTGGTACAGTTCTAATAAAAGCTGGATGATTCAACTAAACAGAATGTTACAAGTTTACTGGTATTGATACATAAGAGAGCGTGTGGAAAGGGTGTTTGTCACTGGGAAGACGGTTAAGATAGTGGAACTGTTTTCCAGTGGATTGTTGTTATGAGCAGGTTCATTGGTCAGTTTAATAAAAGGCTGGATGTAGTTTCTACAAACAAGGAATGTTACACAGTTACTGGTATTGAATACATTTTTAAAGTAGAGTTGGGAAAAGGTTTGTTCACTGTGAGAACGGGTTAAAGCGTATGGAAACTGTTGTCCGTGGACCGTTGTTATGGCGAGGTTCATTGGTCAGTTTAAAAAAAGGCTGATGAGTTTTCTACAAACAAGGAATGTTCAAATGTACTGGTATTGATACATAAAGTAGAGTTGGGAAAGGGTTTGGTCACTGGGAGAACGGTAAAAGCTATGGAACTGTCTTCCAGTGGACGTTGTTATGCAAGGTTTCATTGGTCAGTTAATTAAAAAGCTGGATGAGTTTTTGCTCACAGGAATGTTACAATTACTGTATTGCATACATAAAGTATGAATTGATCCACGGGAAATATCGCATTGCAGGAAGGAGTTTTTCCCCCCTTCATGAATTTGCTGTGTGTTTTTTGTTTGCCTTCCTATGGATACAACAGTTAGGCAAGGAAATCAGGATATTGCTAGATGGGTTTGGACTGGTGGACGATATCTTTATTCACCTTAAATTAGGCTTATGTACTATACTGTACTATACTGATATATACTATCCTCTTTACTCTACTGTCCATACTATATATTAATATACTATACTGTACTATACTGTACTGTATGTGACTATATGTAACTGTACTAAACACAAACTGTCTATCTATGGTACCTGTACTGTATACCGTACGTCGTACGTTACTTATCGATACTGTAATATACTATGACGTATACTGTAATGTACTGTAACTAACTATACTAACTATACGTGTAGTATACTATACTGTACTGTACTTGTACTACTATACTATACTATATACGATGACTGTACTACTACTATACTATACTATACTGTAACTGTACTACTTACTATACTATACTCGTAAGTACTATACTGTATGTACTACTATACTATATACGTAATAACTAGCTATTACTATACTGATACTGTACTATTACTACATACGATACTTAGTCACTGTACTATACTATACTATACTGTACTGTACTATTACTATTACTGTACTGTACTATACTATACTATACTGTACTGTACTGTACTACTACTATACTATACTATACTAAACGATACCCTGTTATAATGACATCAGCTTGTTTTAGTTCAGCCCACTGCTGAGTAAAGGCACACCCACTCCCCTGTAAGATGACACAGAGTGTTCCTGTTCAGCTACTGCTGAGTAAAGACCAGCCACTCCCCTGTAAGATGACATCAGAGTGTTCCTGTTTCATCTGTACTGCTTGTAAAGACACAGCCACTCCCTGTAAGATGACATCAGAGTGTCTATACTGATGTTGAGTTTAAGGTTATACGTGCCTTTTCAAATAAAAAAAAAATAGCCTCTCAGTGCATTTCACAAGCTGAACAATTTAAAGCAAATAATGTCCGTCAATAGTATAGTCTTGAGTTAAGACTGAAAATCGCACACCAATACATTTGCCCATTTTTTCCCTACATTTAGTCCTACAGTTGAAGTTGCGCATATTGCTTGCCCTAACTGAGAAACACCCCCTCGCTATATGTGTTCATACTTTTCTAAATTTAGTTCAATAAATAGAACGCGTGAGATGTTTAAGATGTTAGAGAGTTTAAACAGCCAGAGAGCAATACAAATTGTGCCGTGTTGTCTGGGACTTCACCTGAGACCAACCTTGCATCTGATTAATGTAATAACAAACTGAGAGTCCCACACTGCATACATGGGATTGGTAGGAAAACAAGCAATAAGCTTTGTTTTGACTTTCCCAGATTTATAGTTATTGACGTTTCAAGCAAAAATCAGAACATTCTCGGCTGTTGGGAAAAGAGTGGGAAAAAAATTCACCGCAAGTCATGAGAGATTAACCCAAAGGAGCGAGAGGAGAGAAATAGGATGAAGAAACTTATTCTGTGGCTGCTGTAGCCATAGCACTATACTATACTATACTGTACTGTACTATACTATACTATACTGTACTGTACTATACTATACTATACTGTACTATACTATACTATACTGTACTGTACTGTACTATACTATACTATACTATACTAAACGATACCCTGTTATAATGACATCAGCTTGTTTTAGTTCAGCCCACTGCTGAGTAAAGGCACAGCCACTCCCCTGTAAGATGACATCAGAGTGTTCCTGTTCAGCTTACTGCTGAGTAAAGACACAGCCACTCCCCTGTAAGATGACATCAGAGTGTCTATACTGATGTTGAGTTTAAGGTTATACGTGCCTTTTCAAATAAAAAAAATAGCCTCTCAGTGCATTTCACAAGCTGAACAATTTAAAGCAAATAATGTCCGTCATAGTATAGTCTTGAGTTAAGACTGAAAATCGCACACCAATACATTTGCCCATTTTTTCCCTACATTTAGTCCTACAAGTTGAAGTTGCCATATTGCTTGCCCTAACTGAGAAACACCCCCTCGCTATATTGTTTCATACTTTTCTAAATTTAGTTCAATAAATAGAACGCGTGAGATGTTAAGATGTTAGAGAGTTAAACAGGGCCAGAGAGCAATACAAATTGTGCCGTGTTGTCTGGACTTCACCTGAGACCAACCTTGCATCTGATTAATGTAATAACAAACTGAGAGTCCCACACTGCATCATGGGATTGGTAGGAAACAAGCAATAAGCTTGTTTCTGACTTCTCCCCAGATTTATAGTTATTGAGCGTTTCAAGCAAAAATCAGAACATTCTCGGCTGTTGGAGAAAGAGGTGGGAAAAAATTCACCGCAAGTCATGAGAGATTAACCCAAAGGAGCGAGAGGAGAGAAAATAGGATGAAGAAACTTATTCTGTGGCTGCTGTAGCCATAGCAGTTTGGTTATGTTTGAAGTTTATGGGATAAAGAAAATAAAGCTATAATAATATATTCTCTCTTGTGATGTGTTGGCCTTGGATGCAACTGTTAACGTAAAGATTTCTCAGTAACAATTCCTCCTCCCACACATTTCATAGTGTCGTATTAGTCACTGGATAATAAGCGGATAGTGTATTGTCGTATGATCGCTTGTTGTGTACTTGCAACATCGTCTTTCCAGTGACCCTTTTGTCTTCTTAACACCCTTCCACTTCTTTCTACACAGGACGAGTTAAAAAGTAAACTCCACATGCATAGGTGCCTCACCCTCATTCCTAGGTGCTTCAATCCCATGGCTAGGTGCCTGACCCCCATGGCTAGGTGCTTCAATCCAAGGGCCAACCAGGCTGCCTGACCCCATGGCGTATGGGTCGCCTTCAATCCATGGCTAGGTGCCTGACCACCCCAGGCTAGGTGCTGCTTCCCATGGGCAGGTAGCCTGACCCATGGGCTAAGGCTAGCCTTGACCCCATAGGCCTAAAGAGTGCTTCAATCCCAGGTCTGTGCCTAGGACATGGCCTGCTCTCCATGGCTAGGTGCGAACCATGTAGGCTGACACAATGGCTAGGTGCTTCAATCATGGCTAGGGCCTGACCCCATAGGCTATTGCGTGCTCATCCATCGCATGACCCATGGCTAGCGTGCTTCAATCCCATGGCTAGGCTGCCTGAACCCCCCTGGCTAGTGTCATGCCTCATCGCTAAGTGCCTGCATGGTAGTGCACTTCCCCCAACTCCAGAACTGGCGGCATGACCCCCTGCTGCCTCGACCTCCCAGGGGATTGGGCAATCAATCCATGGCTAGGTGCCGGCCCCATGGACCGGTCTTAACCCATGGCTAGAGGCTACACTCGGAAACCTCACACCACTCAATTAATCAGGTTGATTCAATCCCATGGATAGGTGCCCTGACCCCCATGGCTAGGTGCTTCAATCCCATGGCTAGGTGCCTGACCCCAATGGCTAGGTGCTTCAATCCCATGGCTAGGTGCGTTCCCCCATGGCTAGGTGCTTCAATCCCAGGCTAGGTGCCTGACCCCCCATGGCTAGGCTGACTCACCCTCTTTCCAGAGTCTGCTTAAATCCATGGCTAGCCGTGACCTGGAACCCCATGGCTAGGTGCCTGTACCCTCCCATGCGCTAGGTGCCTCACCCTCATAACCTAGGTGCTTAACCCATGTCTAGGTGCCTCATCCACAGTTAAAGATGGACGAAACTCTGAAGTTTTGTTCCATTTGCATTTACTGACCTCAGGAAACCAACAAACACCAAAGATTCCAAAAACAAAACTTACGTTCCAAGAGGTTCGGACCATGATTTCGCATGGGTATCGTACTTTAGGATTGTGTATCTTAGCTTAGTGATATTTTACTAGGGTTAACGAATAACCACAAACGTTCGAGTACCCTCGAAAATCAGCTCCAAAGTCACTAAATCCGAATGATCGCTCCGGAGCGGAACAGATGACAGATATGATGCAGATAGGATAGCTAGCTCGTCGTAGACCGAGATAGATAGATAGATAGATAGATAGATAGATGATAGATAGATAGATAGATAGATAGATAGATAGATAGATAGATAGATAGATAGATAATAGATAGATAGAACCATCCCGGGTCACTTGGCTGTTTACTTTAAAGCTTCCAAGTCTCTGGTAAAAGTGAAATAAAAGTCAATTTGGGGATAAATCTCCTGCCCAAGTAAAACGTCGCTAGAAAAACTCCGTCTCTCAGCGCAATTTTGTGTCTTTTATTTTGTGCTACGAGAGGAGACGGCGCCAGTTAAATGACCCACTTCCAGGTGACTCTGTGGAGAGGGGGAAAAGCTGCGTTTAGGCCTTTGGAAAGAATGTTTAATAAGCCCATTTATTTCTCCTGTCGTACTGGTCCCACTACACTATTCCTCATGTTAGGAGTTTCCTGGCTGAATTCCCCCTCAGCCTGACATTACCGTGGGTGGCACAGAGCCATAATACAGACTAATACAGCCGTGCGGGGCAGTAAATATTTTGCAGATACAGGGAGAAGTTATGGAGACCAAGAGAAAATGGAATTGTGGGAAGAAGCTGGAGACACAGAGACTCACCTGATGGTTTAAAATATTGACACTTAAATAGCATCAAATGTTCAAAAATTCCCGAAAATACGATCGGAATCCACTTTCGAGTTTCCAATCGTATTTTCGAGGATTTTCGAACTTTTGATGCTATTTTCAAAAATTATCGAAAATTTGTTCCGAAATCCGGACAATCCGGATCATTCAGATCATTCGGATTTTGGAACCGAGGAGTTTCATGTCAGATCCCATCTCTAGTGCCAACCAATCAGAACTTCCCAAAGACATTAATACATGACATGGAGATACAGAATTGTATACAGGAGATGTCCAATCTGAGGGAAGTTTATTTTTGGATGATTGGTCAAAATGTTTTTTTTTTTACTATACTTACCCTTTAAATATGATTGCCACATGAATGAATGGGCACCTCAGTTGGTGTATGTACCTGTGTCAGGTTGGAAGTTAAAAAAACAAACCTTTTTGATCAAAATTTATTTTGACTATAGTTACCCTTTAAGTATGTCTGCCACAGAAATGGAAGGGTAGGTCAGTAGGTGGGTGTACCTGTCTCAGGTTGGGGGTTAAAAAAAAAAACAACCTTTTTGATGATTGGTCAAAAATTTTATTTATTTTTTTACTTTTGTTACCCTTTAAGTATGGCTGCCACAGTAATGGACGGGTAGGTCAGTAGTATGTACCTGGGTAAGGTTGTAGGTTAAAAATAAAAGATTGTTTATAATTAGTCAAAATTGTTTTTTTGACTATAGTTACCCTTTATATATGGCTGCCATGAAAATGGAAGGGTAGGTGAATAGGCGTGTGTACCTGGATCAGGTTGGAAATTAAAAAACAAACTTTTTGATGAATGGTCAAAAAATTTTTTTAAAATCTTAGTTACCCTTTAAGTATGGCTGCAACAGTAATGGAGGGGTAGGTCAGTAGGTGTGTGTACCTGTGACACGTGGGGGTTAAAAAAACAAACTTTTTTGATGATTGGTCAAATTTTTTTTTTTAACTTTAGTTACCCTTTAAGTATGGCTGCCACAGTAATGGATAAGTAAATCAGTAGGTGTGTGTACCTGGGTCTGGTTGAGGGGTATGTCTTTTTTGTGTTTATAACCATAAAACTATCTTTTATTGAGGATAAATCTAAATTAGTTTTTTTTACTTTAGTTACCCTTTAATTATGGCTGCCACCGTAATGGATAAGTAGATTAGTAGGTGTGTGTACCTGGGTCTGGTAGAGGGGGGTATGTCTTTTTTGTGTTTACAACCATAAAACTATCTTTTATTGAGGATAAATCAAAAGTTTAGGTCAGTAGGTGTGTGTACCCATATGAGGTATGTATGACTCTATAACTAACTTTTACTGATGACTAATCAAAATTAGTTTTTTGACTTTAGTTACCCTTTAAATATGTCTTGGGAATGGAAAGGTAGGTCAGTAGGTGGGTGTACCTGGGTCTGTGTGGGGGGTTGGGGGTATCACCATTTGTATTTATGACCATGAAACAAACTGTTTTGAAATATCCACATTTGAGGATTGTTACCATTATAGTCTATGGTAAAAATTGTCCGGAAATTCGCCGATAACGCCGTAATGCTTCCGCGGATTCCTTAGCTAGAAGATAGCACACTTCTTCTATATGCACCGCACGTCTGTACCGAATTTCATGTCTCTAGCTCAAAAACTGTGGGAGGAGATACGGTTCAAAAAAGCGGAAGAATAAAACGGAAGAAGAAGAAGAAACAGGAACTCTTCAAGCCAAATGAATAATAAAGCAGATCCAGATGTTATCATTTAGACTTCCAGGGAATTCTGGGAGTGGATGCTTATCAATTTGATTGGAAAGAACTCAACAACCAACATTACACAATCTAACACGCCACATCCATTTTAACGAATTGTATCTGTTTGGTTAAGGGGCCCTAGCGGTGGCCCCTATGTAAATGGCCTACTTGCCCTCCCATGATATTTAAACAGAGATGGATTAAGATCCAATTGGGCCCCGGGCAGGGCTGACTTAGTGGATAATCCTGCTCTGGATCAGGATCCACTTTTGGTCTTTAAGAACGACCGTGAGTTCGTCGGCAGCGTACTACACACAGTAACCATAAAGCGCCCAAACCATCAGATCCGGCGATATCACTGCCTTATTCTTACTGTGTGTACCCAGCTATACACAAAGCGGCAATCGTACAATATCAGGATATCTGAGATTGGTGTGTGTATGGTCTCTATTAGTAGCAGCAATAAGAAAGTAACATCTGGTTTATATCTCAGCACTAAATTAAAGATAAATATTACACCGGCGTTTCCAGTGAGAAGCTACAATTCATTCCACCTGAAGACATACAATATCCCGGAGTTCCAGACTAATCAGTCTCGGTAATAGTTTGGGACGGTCATCTCAGTGGGATTCCTGGCCGAGGACGAGAAGCAGATTTCTATTACGGAGGAGCATTGAGGCATGACAAAGGATCAGATAAATAGAGATGGAGATGAGTGATAAGAACCTTTATAGTTTGGCCCCAACTGTCTAATTCTCCCAGTCTGTCCCTTCTGTTCTTTAAAACGAATCTTAAACTACACGTTGGCTGCGTTCGCTTTCAATGGGAACATCGAAAACGAGAGCAGGAAAGTTGTCTTTAAAAAGTCACCGCGATAGAAAACATTCTCCATCCGAATTATTCACCGTCTCGGGACGCACGTGAAACAATGTAACAAAGGAAGGAAGACAGAATTCCAAAGTCTCGGCTAAAGTGACAATGACACGTCTATTTCAGTGTGATTATTTATCAGGAATAGGAAGCAAAAGACACATAGTGTGAGGGACTCCGATGTGAGCACTTTGAGCGCTGTATATTACCAATAAAATTAATTGGTTCCATTGCGGAATTCCTTATCCATGTAGGGGCCTTTTATTCATCACCGTGCAATTCCTTGATCAACCTTAAATGTATATACGCTCCCCTTCCCCGTTAACCGCATTACCGCATACATAAATAAACAAGGTAATTTGGCCTATATAAATTGCAGTTGTAGTCAGCCTCACTGTCTCGCGCTCTCCAGATGAGGATGTTAAAATGGAACATTGCCTTTTTTCTAAAACACATTTATCTTAGTTTGTTTAACAGATCCCCATTGCGTGTGCAGATCTCTGAGCTTTGTTCTTAGTCCTGTTAGAAAACACGTGAATAATGGATGAGATTAAAGACGAAAGTACATGAATTTTTACCGTGAATGAGTAAACAAAAAAGTCTTATTCCTTATAGAGTCTAAATTTCTACTTACTTCCTCATAAAAGCCAAGCAAGTTAGTTTGACAAGATCTATTCCTCCTAAATCCATGCTGGTTACTACTTATAATGTCAGTCCTTGAAACATACTCTAGAACATGTTCCCTTATTAAACTTTCCAGGATCTTCCCCACCACTGAAGTTAAACTTACAGGCCTGTAATTACGCCTGACAAAGGATCAGATAAATAGAGATGGAGATGAGTGATAAGAACCTTTATAGTTGGCCCCACTGTCTAATTCTCCCAGTCTGTCCCTTCTGTTCTTTAAAACGAATCTTAAACTACACGGTGGCGCGTTCGCTTTCAATGGGAACATCGAAAACGAGAGCAGGAAAGTTGTCTTTAAAAAGTCACCGCGATAGAAAACATTCTCCATCCGAATTATTCCCCGTCTCGGGACGCACGTGAAACAATGTAACAAAAAGGAAGGAAGACAGAATTCCAAAGTCTCGGCTAAAGTGACAATGACACGTCTATTTCAGTGTGATTATTTATCAGGAATAGGAAGCAAAAGACACATAGTGTGAGGGACTCCGAATTGTGAGCACTTTGAGCGCTGTATATTACCAATAAAATTAATTGGTTCCATTGCGGAATTCCTTATCCATGTAGGGGCCTTTTATTCATCACCGTGCAATTCCTTGATCAACCTTAAAGTATATACGCTCCCCTTCCCGTTAACCGCATTACCGCATACATAAATAAACAAGGTAATTGGCCTATATAAATTGCAGTTGTAGTCAGCCTCACTGTCTCGCGCTCTCCAGATGAGGATGTTGTAAATGGAACATTGCCTTTTTTTAAAACACATTTATCTTAGTTTGTTTTAACAGATCCCCATTGCGTGTGCAGATCTCTGAGCTTTGTTCTAGTCTGTTAGAAAACACGTGAATATGGATGAGATAAAGACGAAAGTACATGAATTTTTACCGTGAATGAGTAAACAAAAAAGTCTTTATCGTATCAATTACACTATGTTACTATGAACGGTTATACAGACATTGGGGGAGTTAAAGGTTGGACTAGATGACGTATGTCTTTATACAAACTCCAATACATGTTACTATGTAACTGTTATACAGACATTATGGGTAGGGTATAAAGGTTGGACTAGATGGACGTATGTCTTTAACCACCTCCAATACTATGTTTTACTATCAGGGAGATTCACCCAGAGCCGTGAATCTTACCCCCACGTAAGTATTTAACACCAGCTATAGCGCTAAGACCTGCGTACCCTCTGGTAAATCGCTTTGCGACAGCCTCTCCGGCACTAGTGCAGTCGCCACAAATCGAACTTACATTGCACTAACCGATCGTAATAGTGTAAGGACGAATGGAGCACTGCACAGCTACAGAGCTTCTCTGTGCAACACACCAAGTTTTATGCAAATGGCCTGTAAAGATTTTTTTTTCTCTGGAATATTCTGCCTGAGCCATATTTGTTTTGTTTTTGCTCAATTTTTCCAACATGGCCCAGTGATATTCCTTTTATTACTTACATCCCCTCTCGTTCCCATTGGCTCTTTAACTTACTTATGGGTAGGACTGCCCACCCATATGTATAAATATAGATATACAGAGAAGGAATGTTCTGTATACACAATAAGCTATACTGTCATACTGTACTGTCTATGGAAACAATATGGCAGCTCCCACCCATATGTATACATATAAATATACAGAGAAGGAATGTTCTGTACACACAATAAGCTATACCCTCATACTGTACTGTCTAAAGGAAACACTATGGCAGCTCCCACCCATATGTATAAATATAGATATACAGAGAAGGGATGATGAAAAGTAGATAGAAGATAGGATCGATAGATAGATATAGCTAGATAGATAGATAGCTAGATAGATAGATAGATAGATAATAGATAGATAGATAGATAGATATAGAAGAGAAGTAGATAGATCTAGATAGCTGGATAGATAGATAGATAGATAGATCGATAGATAGATTTTCTTTGATAGTTAGTTTTTTAGGTTTTTCGATTAGATTTTTTAGTAGTTTAGTTTTAGCTTAGTAGATAGGTTTTAGATAGATATTAGATGAATAGGATTGTTTTATAGATTTTAGGAGTAGTAGAGTTTTAGATAGATAATAGATAGATAGATAGATAGATAGATAGCTGAGATAGATAAGAGAGATAGATAGATAGATGATGATAGATAATAGATAGATAGATAGATAATAGATAGATGGATGTAGATAATAGATAGATTAGCTAGAGAGATCAGATAGGATCGATAGATAGATAGATGATAGATAATCAGATAATCAGATAATAGATAGATATATAGATAGATAGATAGATAGATAGATAAATAGAATAGATGATAGATGATGATAGATAGGATAATAGGATAGATAGATAGATAGAGAGATAGTAGCTAGATAAATTGATAGATTAGTAGATATATCGATAAATGATAGATAGATAGATAGATAGATAGATAATAGCCATAGATAGATAGATAGCAGATATATGGATAGATGGCTGGATAGATAGATAGATAATAGAAAATAATTAGAAGATAATAGATAGATAGATTAGATAGAGAGATAGATAGATAGATAGATAGATGATCGATAGATAGATAGATAGATAGATAGATAGATAGATAGATAGATAGATAGAAATAGATAGATAGAAACCCATACGCGAGTCCTTGGCTGTTTACCCTTTAAAGCTTCCAGTCTCTGGTAAACGTGAAACTAACGTCAATTTGGGGGGATATAACCATCTCCTGCCCACGTAAACGTCGCTAGAAAACACTCCGTCTCTCACGCAATTTTGTGTCTTTTATTTTGTGCTACGAGAGGAACGGCGCCAGTTAAATGACACCACTTCCCAGGATGACTCTGTGGAGAGGGGGAAAAGCTGCGTTTAGGCCTTTGAAAGAATTTAATAAGCCCATTTATTCTCCTGTCGTACTGGTCCCACTACACTATTCCTCATGTTAGGAGTTTCCTGGCTGATTCCCCCTCAGCCTGACATTACCGTGGGTGGCAAGAGCCAATACAGACTAATACAGCCGTGCGGGGCAGTAAATATTTTGCAGATCAGGGAGAAGTTATGGAGACCAGAGAAAATGGAATTGTGGAGAAGCTGGAGACACGAGACCACCTGTGGTTTAAAATATTGACACTTAAATAGCATCAAATGTTCAAAAATTCCCGAAATCGATCGGATCCACTTTCGAGTTTCCAATCGTATTTTCGAGGATTTTCGACTTTTGATGCTATTTTTTCAAATTATCGAAATTTGTTCCGAATCCGGACAATCCGGATCATTCAGATCATTCGGATTTTGAACCGAGAGTTTCATGTCAGATCCCATCTCTAGTGCCAACCAATCAGAACTCCCAAAGACATTAATAATGAACATGGAGATACAGAATTGTATACAGGAGATGTCCATCTGAGGGAAGTTTATTTTTGGATGATGGTCAAAATGTTTTTTTTTTACTATACTTACCCTTTAAATATGATTGCACATGATATGAGGACCTCAGTTGGTGTATTGACCTGTGTCAGGTTGGAAGTTAAAAAACAAACCTTTTTGATCAAAATTTATTTTGACTATAGTTACCCTTTAAGATGTCTGCCACAGAAATGGAAGGTAGGTCAGTAGTGGGTGTACCTGTCTCAGTGTTGGGGTTTAAAAAAAAAAACAACCTTTTTGATGATTGGTCAAAAATTTTATTTTATTTTTTTACTTTTGTTACCCTTTAAGTATGGCTGCCACAGTAATGGACGGGTAGGTCAGTAGTATGTACCTGGGAGAAGTTGTAGTAAAATAAAAGTTGTTTATAATTAGTCAAATTGTTTTTTTGACTAAGTTACCCTTTATATATGGCTGCCATGAAAATGGAAGGGTAGGTGAATAGGCGTGTGTACTGGATCAGGTTGGAAATTAAAAAAACAAACTTTTTGAGGAATGGTCAAAAATTTTTTTAAAATCTTAGTTACCCTTTAAGTATGGCTGCAACGTAATGGAGGGGTAAGGTCAGTAGGGTGTGTGTACCGTGACACGTGGGGTTAAAAAAACAAACTTTTTTGATGATTTGGTCAAATTTTTTTTTTTTAACTTTAGTTACCCTTTAAGTATGGCTGCCACAGTAATGGATAAGTAAATCAGTAGTGTGTTGTACCTGGGTCTGGTTGGGGTATGTCTTTTTGGTTTATAACCATAAAACTATCTTTATTGAGGATAAATCTAAATTAGTTTTTTTTACTTTAGTTACCCTTTAATTATGGCTGCCACCGTAATGGATAAGTAGATTAGTAGGTGTGTGTACCGGGTCTGGTAGAGGGGGGTATGTCTTTTTTGTGTTTCAACCATAAAACTATCTTTTATTGAGGATAAATCAAAAGTTAGGTCAGTGGTTGTGTACCCATATGAGGTAGGTTATGACTCTATAACTACTTTTACTGATGACTATCAAATTAGTTTTTTGACTTTAGTTACCCTTAAATATGTCTTGGGAATGGAAAGGTAGGTCAGTAGGTGGGGTGTACCTCGTGGTCTGTGTGGGGGGTTGGGGGTATCACATTGTTATTATGACCATGAAACAAACTGTTTTGAAATATCCACATTTGAGGATTGTTACCATTATGTCTATGTAAAAATTGTCCGGAAAATTCGCGAAACGCCGTAGTAATGCTTCCGCGGATTCCTTAGCTAGAGATAGCACACTTCTCTATATGCACCGCACGTCTGTACCGAATTTCATTCTCCTAGCTCAAAAACTGTGGAGGAGATACGGTTCAAAAAAGCGGAAGAATAAAACGGAAGAAAGAAGAAGAAACAGGAACTCTTCAAGCCAAATGAATATAAAGCAGATCCAGAGTTATCATTTAGACTTCCAGGGAATTCTGGGAGTGGATGCTTATCAATTGATTGGAAGAAAACTAACAAACCAACATTACACAATCTAACAACGCCACATCCATTTTAACGAATTGTATCTGTTTGGTTAAGGGGCCTAGCGGTGCCCCTATGTAAATGGCCTACTTGCCCTCCCATGATATTTAAACAGAGATGGATTTAAGATCCAATTGGGCCCCGGGCAGGGCTGACTAGTGGATAATCCTGCTCTGGATCAGGATCCACTTTGTGTCTTTAAGAACGACCGTGAGTTCGTCGCAGCGTACTACACACAGTAACCATAAAGCGCCCAAACCATCAGATCCGGCGATATCACTGCCTTATTCTTACTGTGTGTACCCAGCATACACAAAGCGGCAATCGTACAATATCAGGAGTATCTGAGATTGTTGTGTGTATGGTCTCTATAGTAGCAGCAATAAGAAAAGTACATCTGGTTATATCTCAGCACTAAATTAAAGATAAATATTACACCGGCGTTTCCAGTGAGAAGCTACAAGTCATTCCACCTGAAGACATACAATATCCCGGAGTTCCAGACTAATCATCTCGGTTAAGTTTGGGACGGCATCTCAGTCGGGATTCCTGGCCGAGGACGAGAAGCAGATTTCATTACGGAGGAGCATTGAGGCATGACAAGGATCAGATAATAAGATGGAGATGAGTGATAAGAACCTTTATAGTTGGCCCAACTGTCTAATTCTCCAGTCGTCCCTTCTGTTCTTAAAACGAATCTTAAACTACACGTTGGCTGCGTTCGCTTCATGGGAAACACGAAACGAGAGCAGGAAAGTTGTCTTTAAAAGTCACCGCGATAGAAAACAGTTCTCCATCCAATATTCACCGTCTCGGGACGCACGTGAAACAATGTAACAAAGAGGAAGACCAGAATTCAAAGTCTCGGCTAAAGTGACAATGAAAGTCTTATTTCAGTGGATTATTTATCAGGTAATAGGAAGCAAAAGACACATGATGTGAGGGACTCCGATGTGAGCACTTTGAGCGCTGTATATACAATATAAAATTAATTGGTTCCATTGCGGATTCCTTATCCTGTCGGGGCCTTTTATTCATCACCGTGCATGCAATTCCTTGATCACACCTAAATGTATATACGCTCCCCTTCCCCGTTAACCGCATTACACGCATACATTAACAAAAAGGTAATTGGCCTCTATACATTGCAGTTGTAGTCAGCCTCACTGTCTGGGCGCTCTCCAGATGAGGATGTTAAAATGGAACATTGCCTTTTTTCTAAAACACATTTATCTAGTTTTGTTTAACAGATCCCCATTGCGTGTGCAGATCTCTGACTTTGTTCCTTAGTCCTGTTAGAAAACACGTGAATAAATGGATGAGATTAAAGACGAAAGTACAGTACATGAATTTTTACCGTGAATGAGTAAACAAAAAAGTCTTATTCCTTATAGAGTCTAAATTTCTACTTACTTCCTACAAAAGCCAAGCAAGTTAGTTTCAAGATCTATTCCTCCTAAATCCATGCTGGTTTACTTATAAGTGTCAGTCCTTGAACATACTCTAGAACATGTTCCCTTATTAAACTTTCCAGGATCTTCCCCACCATGAAGTTAAATTACAGGCCTGTAATTACCGGCTGTGAACGACGACCCTTTTTGATATTGGAATAACATCAGCCTTTTTCCAATCCAGAGGCACACCACCGGATATAAGGAATCTGCAAAAATAAGAACCAATGGCCTAGATAAAAACTGAACTTAGCTCCCCCTAAGTACCCGAGGATGTATTGTATCCGGTCAGGAGATTTATTAATATTAACCTTATTTAGTTCTTTCTGTACCAATCCTGGTCAACCAAGTGCACTTGAATCGTTATACCATTATGCTACCGTATATACTCGAGTATAAACCCGAGTTTTCAGGCTGTAAAATCAGCCTGAAAACTTGGACTGGTTTATACTCGAGTCACTAAGTGCCATTGAAGATCAGCATCCTCTCCATTCCGGCAGCAGCGTCCTCTCCATTCCGGCAGCCGAACGATACATTCCATGTACTGGCGCGCCGGCGACGTCACTGCCCGGCGCCAATTAGTGACATCAGCCGGCGCGCCACTACATGGAATGATACGTGCGGCTACCGGAATGGAGAGGACCTGCTGTCGGAAGTGTCCTTAGCTGTGGTCGTGGGCATTTTGGTTTGGAGCTGTTGATGGTTTCCCAGCTGTGCGAGGGACAGTCACTCCCATAGGAAATGGAACATGGGCTCTCCGTCCTGCTCTTAATTTCTTCCTCTTGTCGTCTGCTGGGACCCGTTACGTCCTCTCCTCAAAGACTTTGTGGCCCTCGGTCCTTCACCCTCCTCTTCTGGTGCCAGTTTCTGGCTGTTTTCCTCTTTCTTTCTGAGGGATCAGTGGCCTTTTATTTCAGTCGCCTGACAATGGAGCTGATCAGTAGGAGACGAATCTAGGATTTGGTCTTGGACGACCTGGATCAGACTTTGTCCATAGCTGCTGGCATTGGATATGAAGAAGAAAATACATGGTGCTATTGAACGCTGCTGCTCGGAATGGAGAGGACCTTACCTTCAATGCCAGCCACAGTCCCAGGAAGCCCTTGGATTTAGGAGAGCCCACAGCTCCTGGATGAAGGAAGCCCACGGTAAAACTGACTGGGTGGGAGGGTGAGGGTGGAATTCCAGTGTTTGGAAACTACAACTCCCAGCATGCTTTATTAGCTGGGAGTTGTAGTTCCAAACATCTGAATGCAAAGTTTCTACCCTCGGTTTATACTCGAGTCACAACTTTTATTAGATTTTTTTAGGTGAAATTGGGTACCGGTTTTATACTCGGGTTCGGTTTATACTCGAGTATATACGGTACTATACTCTATGATATTTGTACTTGGATCATCTATATTGTTACAGAGGGGGGGGAAGTATTCAAGACATTTGCTTTATCGCATCCTCCGTAACTAACTTATCCCCATTAATTATGGTGCCACCATTCTCATAGTCCTCCTTCGTTAACTTTACTTGATATACTTTAAAACATTTTTAGGCTTAGTGATGCTTGTTCACTATCCTAACTTCATTATTATTTAGCTAGTTTGAGTTGCTTTCGTTACACTCCTTTTACAGTTTTTTTATAATCCCTAAAGGCCCTTTCCGTTCCCCTCGGCCTAAAGGTTTTAAATGCCTTTTTCTTCCTTTTCCATTTGCCTGTTTACATCAGAATTCAGCCCACTGGGTGCGGATTTATTTTTTTAACATTTATTCCCAAGGTATAATTTAGATGTGAATGGCTTAAAATCCCCTTGAACACAGTCCACGTCTGTCAGTACCTTTACCTGATAATACATTACTCCCATTGACATCCTGAGGAGCCAGTGCCAAGGGGGGATCTTGCACTATACGTTGCTGCGCTACACTGGCGCATTGTGGGCATATTTAGGGCTAGGCCACACTATCACGTGTTAACGTGTGATCTGTATTCCGCTTTTTAGAGCGGATCACAGCACAAGCATACGGTAACACGTGTGAAAATGCGTGTGTGTGCTTGCACAATTTTCAGGGTGTTACCGTCTGCTATTGTCGCCGTAGCTTATTGCCATTTAACCATACAAAAGACGTCGGAAACAGCGGGAGGTTTACCCATTATAGTGCACGATTGCTTGTTATACACCGTATAACAGGTTTGGGCCGTACATCATGTTTACACACAACAGACATACGCTCTTCTCACAAGAGACTTCTGGTATCCCCATAATGCTGTGCAACATACAGTATTATTTTATAGTTAGAGAATTTACAATAGATGAAGTGTTTTGATTTTTATTCCGGTCTGTCAGCACAATTCTGTCATATATGGCGGCTCTTGTTACCATGTAAATATGTCTCTCCCCCCCCCTTGGGCTCATTATATCTGGTCATCATCAAATTGTGTACTGTTTCAGCCAGTCAGTAGCAGCTCTGCGTGCAGCAAGATGCACTTTGTAGTCTCCGTGTGCTGATTACTGATCCGCCACAATTAGACAGCAGACAATTCTAATGGGCCCTACATACGGTTTTAAAATGCTCATTAAAATGGCAGTGAAATCCTTTTCATTTCCTTCGATTGTCAAGAGATAATCTCTGATAATTATACAGAGAAGGAATGTTCTGTACACACATAAGCTATACCCTCATACTGTACTGTCTAAGGGAAACATATGCGCTCCCACCCATATGTATAAATATACAGAGAAGGATGTTCTGTACATACAATAGCTATACCCTCATACTGTACATGTCTAAGGGAACAATATGGCAGTCTCCCACCCATTTATAAATATAACAAGAGATGGAATGTTCTGACACACAATAAGATTATACCCTCATACTGTACTGTTAAGGACAACTATGGCAGCTCCCACCATATGTATAAATATACAGAGAAGGAATGTTCTGTACATACAATAAGCTATACCCTCATAACTGTACTGTCTAAGGGAAACATATGGCAGCTCCCACATATGTAATATAAATATACAGAGAAAGAATGTTTCTGTACACACAATAAGCTATACCCTATACTGTAGTCTAAGGGAGGAAACAAATGGCAGCTCCCACCCATATGTATAAATAAATATACAGAGAAGGAGTGTTCTGTACACACAATAAGCTATACCCTCATACTGTTACTGTCTAAGGGAAACACTATGGCAGCTCCCACCCATATGTATAAATAAATATACAGAGAAAGAATGTTCTGTAACACAATAAGCATACCCTCATACTGTACTGTCTAAGGGAAACAATATGGCAGCCCCCATCCATATGTATAAATTAAATATACAGAGAAGGAATGTTTCGTACACACAATAAGCTATACCCTCATACTGTACTGTCTAAGGAACAATATGGCAGCTCCACCCATATGTATAAATATAAATATACAGAGAGGAATGTTCTGTACACACAATAAGCTATACCCTCATACTGTACTGTCTAAGGGAAACACTATGGCAGCTCCCCCATATGTATAAATATACAGAGAAGGAATGTTCTGTACAACAATAAGCTATACCCTCATACTGTACTGTCTAAGGGAAACAATATGGCAGCTCCCACCCATATGTATAAATATAAATATACAGAGAAGAAATGTTCTGTACACACAATAAGCTAACCCTCATACTGTACTGTCTAAGAGGAACAATATGGCAGCTCCCACCCATATGTATAAATATACAGAGAAGAGGTTTCGTGTAACTTACAATAGCTATACCCTCATACTTACTGTCTAAGGGAAACAATATGGCAGCTCCCACCCATATGTATAAATATAATACAGAGATGGAATGTTCTGTACACACAATAAGATATCCCTCATACTGTACTGTCTAAGGGAAACATATGGCGCTCCACCATATGTATAAATATACAGAGAAGGAAAGTTCTGTACATACATAAGCTATACCCTCATACTGTACTGTCTAAGGGAAACAATATGGCAGCTCCACATATGTAAATATAATATACAGAGAAAGAATGTTCTGTACACACAATAAGCTATACCCTCAACTGTATCTGTCTAAGGGAAACAATATGGCAGCTCCCACCCATATGTATAAATATAAATATACAGAGAAGGATGTTCTGGACACACAATAAGCTATACCCTCATACTGTAACTGTCTAAGGGAAACACTATGGCAGCTCCCACATATGTATAAATATAAATATACAGAGAAAGAATGTTCTGTACACACAATAAGCTATACCCTCATACTGTACTGTCTAAGGGGAAACATATGGCAGCCCCCACCATATGTATAAATATAATATACAGAGAAGGAATGTTCTGTACACACAATAAGCTATACCCTCATACTGTACTGTCTAAGGGAAACAATATGGCAGCTCCCACCCATATGTTAATATAAAATACAGAGAAGGAATGTTCTGTACAAACAATAAGCTATACCCTCATACTTACTGTCTAAGGAAACAATATGGCAGCTCCCACCCATATGTATAAATATAAAATATACAGAGAAGGAATGTTCGTCACACAAATAAGCTATACCCTCATACTGTACTGTCTAAGGGAAACACTATGGCAGCTACCACCATATGTATAATATAAATATACAGAGAAGAAGATGTTCGTACACACAATAAGCTATACCCTCATAATGTACTGTCTAAGGGAAACAATATGGCAGCTCCCACCCATATGTATTAAATATACAGAGAAGGAATGTTCTGTACAACAATAAGCTATACCCTCATACTGTACTGTCTAAGGGAAAAACAATATGGCAGCTCCACCCTATGTATAATATACACGAGAAGGAATGTTCGTACATACAATAGCTATACCCTCATACTGTACTGTCTAAGGGAAACATATGGCAGCTCCCACCCATATGTATAAATATAAATATACAGAGAAGGAATGTCTGTACACACAATAAGCTATACCCTCATAATGTACTGTTAAGGGAAACACTATGGCAGCTCTCACACCATATGATAAATATACAGAGAAGGAATGTTCTGTACAACAATAAGCTATACCCTCAACTGTACTTAAGGAAACAATATGGCAGCTCCACCATATGTTAAATAAATATACAGAGAGGAATGTTCTGTACACACATAAAGCTATACCTCATACTGTACGTCTAAGGGAAACACTATGGCAGCTCCCACCCATATGTTAAATATAAATATACAGAGAAGGAATGTTCTGCACACAATAAGCTATACCCTCATACTGTACTGTTTTAGGGAACAATATGGCAGCTCCCACCCATATGTATAAATATACAGAGAAGGAATGTTCTGCACATTCAATAAGCTATACCCTCATACTGTACTATCTAAGGGAAACAATATGGCAGCCCCACCATATTAAATATAAATATACAGAGAAGGAATTTTCTGATAACAAAAAAGCTATACCCTCATACGTACTGTATAGGGAAACATATGGCAGCTCCCACCATATGTATAAATATACAGAGAAGGAATTTTCTGTAAACAATAAGCTATAACCTCATACTGTACTGTCTAAGGGAAACAATATGGCAGCTCCCACCCATATGTATAAATAAATATACAGAGAAGGAATGTTCTGTACATCACAATAAGCTATACCCTCATACTGTACTGTCTAAGGGAACAATAGGCAGCTCCAACCATATGTATAAATATAAATAACAGAGAAGGAATGTTCGTACATACATAAGCTATACCCTCATACTGTACTGTCTAAGGGAAACATATGGCAGCTCCACCCATGATAATATAAATATACAGAGAAGGAATGTTCTGTCATACAATAAGCTTATACCTCATACTGTACTGTCTAAGGGAACAAACTATGGCAGCTCCCACCCATATGTATTAAATATACAGAGAAGGAATGTTCTGCATTACCTAAGCTATACCCTATACTGTACTGTCTAAGGGAAACAATATTGGCAGCTCCCACCCATATGTATAATATAAATATACAGAGAAGAATGTTCTGTACATACAATAAGCTATACCCTCATACTGTACTGTCTAAGGGAACAATATGGCAGCTCCCACCCATATGTATAAAATATCAGAGAGGAGATGTTTCATACAATAAGCTATACCTCATACTGTACTGTCTAAGGGAAAACATATGGCAGCTCCCACCATATGGAATAAATATACAGAGAAGCGAATGTTCGTACAAACAAAAGCATTCCCTCATACTCTGTACTGTCTAAGGGAAACAATAGGCAGCTCCCACCCATATGTAAAAATAAATAACAGAGAAGAAATGTTTTTACACACAATAAGCTATACCCTCATACTGTACTGTCTAAGGAAAAATATGGCAGCTCCCACCCATATGTATAAAATACAGAAGGAATGTTCTGTACAACAATGAGCATACCCTCATACTGTACGTCTAAGGGAAACAAATATGGCAGCTCCACCCATATGTATAAATATAAGAGAGAGTTCTGTACAACAAAAGTACCTAGTACTATACAGTACCATAAGCACCCTCATCATGTATGGTCTAAGGGAAAACATATGGCAGCTCCCACCCATATGTATAATATAAATATACAGAGAGAGGATGTTCTGTACACACAATAAGCTACGCTCAGTAACAAAGTTACAGACGAAATCCGGCGTTCTGACTGCCAGTAACAGGAAGAACTATACCCTCATACTGTACGTCTAAGGGAAAAACAATATGCAGCCCCCATCATATGTAAATATAAATTACAGAGAGAATGTTTGTAAACATAAAAGATACTATAATATTGTACTGTTCTACAGGGAAAAACATATGGCAGCTCCCCATTGTATAAAAATAATATACAGAGAAGGAATGTTTTACACAATAAGTATACATCATACTGTACTGCTAAGGGAAACACTATGGCAGATCCACATATGTATAAATATACAGAAGAGAATGTTTGTAAAACAAAGTAATACCTACTGTACTGATAAGGAAACAATTGGCCAGCTCCACCATATGTTAATATATCAGAGAAGGATGTTCTGTACACAGCAATTAAGCCTAGTCTCTTTTATATTTAGGTGATATTGAGAGGATGTGAGTATATAATGTCAGTGAAGTTGCTTACCCAATACTCCCAGCTTGTTAATAATAAAAAGTTTTATTAATTGAGGTGTGACTGTCGTCAACTTAAGTTCCTCATACTGTACTGTCATAAGTGAAAATTGGAACTGCTTAACTTACATCTAACACTACTCTCATACAATGAGATGAAGGAATGTGTGTTATGCGGCGTGTACCACACATAAGTACCCTCATATGTACTGTCTAAGGGTAAAATATAAATATTGTATGGAAGTTCCGAGTAACCATAGCTACACTATATGTCTAGTCGTGAAATATGCTATGTTTTAATCAGTGGTTATAAAATAAGTAAGATTTGACTGCATCCAAACCCTTCTAACTGTCTAAGGGAAACAATATTGGCCAGCTCCCCACATATGTATAAACATAAAAAAAGTCAGAGAGAGAATGTTCTGTCCACATCACCCACATATACGAAGCATGTACGCGCCCAAATTCAACGACCTGTCTAAGGGAAACACATATGGCATCCTCCCACCCATATGTTTAATAAAAATATAAGAGAAGGAAAGATGTTCTGTACCACACAATAGGCTATACCCTCAACTGTACTGTTTAAGGGAAGCCCAATATGGCAGCTCCCACCCATATGTCATAGATAGCACTGAGCTATAGTACCCTCATACTGTACTTGGCTCAGGGAAACAATTATGGCAGTCCCACCCATATGTATAAATATAAATATACAGAGAAGGAATGTTCTAACACACAATAAGCTATACCCTCATACAGTACTGTATAAGGGAAACAATATGGCAGTCCCACCCATATGGATAAATATACAGAGAAGGAATTTTCTGTATAACAAAGCTATAACTCATACGTACTGTCTAAGGGAAACAATATGGCAGCTCCCACCCATATGTATAAATATAAATATACAGAGAAGGAATGTTCTGTACACACATAAGCTTATACCCTCATACTGTACTGTCTAAGGGAAAACATGGCAGCTCCAACCCATATGTATAAATATAAATATACAGAGAAGGATGTTTTGTACATACAATAAGCATACCCTCATACTGTACTGTCTAGGAAACTATGGCAGCTCCAACCCATATGTATAAATATAAATATACAGAGAAGGAATGTTTGTTCACACAATAAGCTATAGCCTCATACTGTACTGTCTAAGGGAAATAATATGGCAGCTCCCACCCATATGTATAATATACAGAGAAGGAATTGCTGGGCATACAATAAGCTATACCCTCATACTGTAATGTCTATGGGAAACAATATGGAGCTCCCACCCATATGTATAAATATAAATATACAGAGAAGGAATGTTCTGTACATACAATAAGCTTTACCCTCATACTGTACTGTCTAGGGAAACAATATGGCAGCTCCAACCTAATGATAAAATATAAATATACAGAGAAGGAATGTCTGTACAACAATAAGCTATACTCTTTACTGTACTGTCTAAGGGAAACACTATGGCAGCTCCCACCCATATGTATAAATATAATATACAGAGAAGGAATGTTCTGTACACACAATAAGCTATACCCTCATACTGTACTGTCTAAAGGAAACACTATGGCAGCTCCCACCCATATGTATAAATATAGATATACAGAGAAGGAATGTTCTGTATACACAATAAGCTATACTGTCATACTGTACTGTCTATGGAAACAA
Organism: Hymenochirus boettgeri; assembly: GCA_019447015.1. Classification (NCBI taxonomy): domain Eukaryota; kingdom Metazoa; phylum Chordata; class Amphibia; order Anura; family Pipidae; genus Hymenochirus; species Hymenochirus boettgeri. The sequence continues at coordinate 4,329,180 of CM033470.1, forward strand.
TATGGCAGCTCCCACCCATATGTATAAATATAAAATACAGAGAAGGAATGTTCTGTACACACAATAGCTATACTCTCATACTGTACTGTCTAAGGGAAACAATATGGCAGCTCCACCCATATGTATAAATTAAATAACAGAGAGGAATGTTCTGTACACACAATAAGCTATACTCTCATACTGTACTTGTCTAAGGGAAACACTATGGGCCAGCTCCCACCCTATGTATAAATATAATATACAGAGAAGGAATGTTCTGTCAACACAATAAGCTATACCCTCATACTGTACTGTCTAAAGGAAAACTTGGCAGCTCCCACCCATATGATAAATAAAGATATACAGAGAAGGAATGTTTGTATACACAATAACGCTATACTGTCATACTGTACTGTCTATGGAAACATATGGCAGCTCCCACCCATATGTTATACATATAAAATATACAGAGAAGGAATGTTATGTACACACAATAAGCTATACCCTCATACTGTACTGTATAAAGGAAACACTATGGCAGTCAAAAAAAGAACTAAATTAGCATTTTCCTGCATTTATTCTTCTTACTCCATGGACTATCATTGAGGCGATATTGCATTAACTGCTGCAAGCAGTGCATTACAAAAACGCAATTCACAGAATTGCAGTAGTGTGAACGGTATTATGGCATTCTAGACGGGATTTTATGTCTTGCGTTTTTGCTAACCACATGTGTCATAAAAACACACCGAAAAGCACATAAAATGCGTCTATTGTGAACAAGCATTTAAAGGTCTAGTTAAGGTCTAGTTAGACATAGCTGGTTATTCAGCACAATCCCTGCAGGCAATTTGCTAAAGCATGGGAAGCTCAGAGCTGTCACAACATGCTCAGGTGAGCTTTCCAATGCTCTCAGTGGAAAGCCTCTAGGTAACTTATTATCTTATTAAACTTATTCAACCAGGAAGTGAAAGGAGTTTGTGTATCTGAAAGAGGAATTGAGCAATAATTAGCTTTCAGTGCAGTTTTGGGCAGTGAGATTATAACTATCTTATCTTTGGGGGCTTCTCTATCAGAATATGAAATGTTATTGGAGGGTGGAGATTCCCTTTAAGTACCATAATAAACTGCCCTTTAAGTCTTATAAAGGCCTGTGTTATACAAAGGGCTTTGTTTAAAAGTATATTTATTTCTATAACTCCCCTCTTTCTCTTCGAGGTGCAGCTGCTACAGCTTTGATGACTCTCTCCAGAAAGGAATATTTATTCTCCATAAAGCGAGACTATGAAAGCCGTTTAGCGAACACATAAAGGGGCACAAGATTTTCTCTTTTCCGTAAGAAATAAAGCGTTTAACAAGAGAGAGAAAGAAAACAGGATGGAAACAATCAAGAACAGCACTTTACAGCACAAAGGAATACAGGGGGGGGGGGAAGAGGAAAATTGTGTGCCCCTCGCAGACTGTGCCCTTGTGAGTGTTTCGTGCTTTGGCGTGATAGACAAACGGTACATTTTGTTCTTTTATCTTTGGCTCTCTTGCCGGTTGGGTGGCTACAGAGAGGGGCAAATGGATTTCCCACCGCATACGGTCTACGAATTAAACAGAATAGAAACCCAATTACGGTGACAATTATAGAAGCTGTGAAAGGAGGCGGGGGTTAAGGGAATAGCAGAACAGCAAAATATATACAGGTTTGGAATCTAGACCAGGGATAGCCAAACTACAGCCATTAGATGCTTCTAGAACTTTTAAAATCTACATCTTAAAGAATTCCTTGGCGGTGGCAAATGTCCGATTAGGGTTTTATTTAAAAAATCTCTTCATATCAGAGGACACGTGGACATCCTTTAAGGTTGAAAGAGAGAAGATTCATCTTCAGGTTAGGAAAGGTTTCTTTACAGTGAGAACGGTGAAAACTGTGGAACTGTCTTCCAGCAGATGTGGTAATGGCAAGTTCATTGAATAACTTTAAAAAGGCCTGGATAAGTTTCTAAAACTAAAAAATATTGAGAATACTGGTATAATACATATAGTGTAGTTCTGGTTGGTACGGGGATACTATATAATATTGAGAATTACTGGTATTAATACAATACTGTAGTTCTGTGTTGTTGGTACGGTGATACTATATAATATTGAGAATTACTGGTATTAAACATATACTGTAGTTCTGGTTGGTACAGGTATACTATATAATATTGAGAATTATTGGTATTAATACATATACTGTAGTTCTGGTTTGGTACAGGGATACTATATAATATGAGAATTACTTGTATTAATACATATACTGTATTCTGGTTGGTACGGGAGATCATATAATATTAAGAATTACTGGTATTAATACAATACTGTTGTTCTGGTTGGTTACGGGATACTATATATATTGAGAAATACTGTATTAATACATATTACTGTAGTACTGGTTGATAGGATTACTATATATGCTGGTGGTAGGGGATACTAATAATATTGAGAATTACTGGTATTAATACATATACTGTAGTTCGGTTGGTACGGGGATACTATAGTATTGAGAATTACTGGTATTAATACATATACTGTAGTTCTGGTTGGTACGGGGTACTATATAATATTGAGAATTACTGGTATTAATACATATAACTGTAGTTCTGGTTGGTACAGGGGACACATATAATATTGAGATTACTGGTATTAATATATATATATACTGTAGTTGGTGGTACGGGGATACTTATATATTGAGAATTACTGGTATCTAATACATATACTGTAGTTCTGATTGGTACGGGGTACTATAAATATGGAATCTGGTATAATACAATACTGTGTTGGTGGTACGGATACTATATAATATTGAGAATTACTGGTATTATCATATACTGTAGTTCTGGTTGGTACAGGATAACTATATAAATATGTGAGAATTACTGGTAGTAAATACATATACGTAGTTCTGTTTGGTACAGGGATACTATATAATATTGAGAATTACTGGTATTAATACATTACTGTAGTTCTGTTGTCGGGATACTATAATATTGATTACTGGTTTAATACATATACTGTAGTTCTGCTTGGTAAGGGATACTATATAATATTGAGAATTACTGGTATTAATACATATACTGTAGTTCTGCTTGGTACAGGGATACTATATAATATTGAGAATTACTGGTATTAATACATTACTGTAGTTCTGGTTGGTAAGGGATACTATACAATATTGAGAATTACTGGTATTAAAACATAAATGTAGTTCTGGTTGGTACAGGATATAATATTGAGAATACTGGTATTAAACATATACTGTAGTTATGGTGGTACGGGGATACTATATAATATTGAGTATACTGGTATTAATACCGATACATTACTGTAGTGTTTGGTTGGTACAGGGATACAGGGATACATGGATGACTGGATCCATGCCTTATTTTGCTGCTATCTATTTGTGCAGTCCCAAGCAATGGTGTAACTATAAGATCTACCTGCTAGATACCGTGTTTAAACAGCTGATCACCCATATCTAGGGAAAGTGCATGTGATCAGCTGATCTAGAGGCATATATAGTTACACCATTGCTTGGGACTGCACAAATAGATAGCAGGGTAGTAAGTTTGGATGCTTACAGTGCCGGGGGCCAAAAAAACAGCCAGGAGGGCGGATTCAGCCCGCAGGCTTGAGTTGACAACTGTGGACTAGATAGGACTATGTCTTTATTCAACCTCCAATACTATGTTACTGTGTAACTGTTATACAGACATATGGGTAGGGTATAAAGGTTGGACTAGATGGACGTATGTCTTTATACAACCTCCAATACTATGTACTATGTAACTGTTATACAGACATTACGGGTAGGGTATAAGGTTGGACTAGATGGACGTATGTCTTTATACAACCTCCAATACTATGTTAATAGTAACTGTTATACAGACATCATGGGTAGGGTATAAGGTTGGACTAGATGGACGTATGTCTTTATACAACCTCCAAACTATGTTACTATGTAACTGTTATACAGACATTATGGGTAGGGATAAAGGTTGGACTAGATGGACGTATGGCTTTATACACCTCCAACTATGTTACTATGTAACTATTTACAGCATTATGGGTAGGGTTAAAGGTTGGACTAGATGGCGAGTGTCTTTATACAACCTCCAATACTAGTTACTATGTAACTGTTATACAGACATATGGGTAGGGTATAAAGGTTGGACTAGATGGATGGATGTCTTTATACAACCTCCAATACTATGTTACTATGTTAACGTTATACAGACATTATGGGTAGGGTATAAAGGTTGGACTAGATGGACGTATGTCTTATACAACCTCCAATACTATGTTACTATGAACTGTTATACAGACATATGGGTAGGATAAAGGTTGGAACTAGATGGACGATGTCTTTATCACACTCCAATACTATGTTACTATGTACTGTTATACAGACATTATGGGTAGGGTATAAAGGTTGGACTAGATGGACGTATGTCTTTATACAACCTCCATACTATGTTACTATCAGGGAGATTCACCCAGAGCCGTGAATCTTACCCCCCCGTAAGTATTTAACACCAGCTATAGCGCTAAGACCTGCGTACCCCTGGTAAATCGCTTTGCGACAGCTCCTTCCGGCACTAGTGCAGTCGCCACAAATCGATACTGACATGCACAACCGATCGTAAATGTTAAGGACAGAATGGAGCACTGCACAGCTACAGAGCTTCTCGTGAATTCCCACCCAAGTCTTTAATGCAAATGGCCTGTAAAGATTTTTTTTTCTCTGAGAATTCTGCCTGAGCCATATTTGTTTTGTTTTTGCTCAATTTTTCCAACATGGCCCAGTGATATTCCTTTTATTACTTACCCTATCCCCCTCTCTGTCCCATTGGCTCTTTAACTTACTTATGGGTAGGAGCTGCATATGTGTTTCCATAACAGTACGTATGACGTATAGCTTATTGTGTGTACAGAAACATTCCTTCTCTGTATATCTATATTTATACATATGGGTGGGAGCTGCCATAGTTTCCTTTAGACAGTACAGTATGAGGTATAGCTTATTGTGTGTACAGACATTCCTTCTCTGTATTTATATGTATACATATGGGTGGGAGCTGCGTCTAAGGGAAACAATATGGCAGCTCCCACCCATATGTATAAATATAAATATACAGAGAAGGAGTGTTCTGTACACACAATAAGCTATACCCTCATACTGTACTGTCTAAGGGAAACACTATGGCAGCTCCCACCATATGTATAAATATAAATATACAGAGAAAGAATGTTCTGTACACACAATAAGCTATACCCTCATACTGTACTGTCTAAGGGAAACAATATGGCAGCTCCCACCCATATGTATAAATATACAGAGAAGGAATGTTCTGTACATACAATAAGCTATACCCTCATACTGTACTGTCTAAGGGAAACAATATGGCAGCTCCCACCCATATGTATAAATATAAATATACAGAGAAGGAATGTTCTGTACACACAATAAGCTACACCCTCATAATGTACTGTCTAAGGGAAACACTATGGCAGCTCCCATCCATATGTATAAATATACAGTGAAGGAATGTTCTGTACAAACAATAAGCTATACCCTCAAACTGTACTGTCTAAGGGAAACAATATGGCAGCTTCCACCCATAATAAGCTATACCCTCATACTGTACTGTCTAAGGGAAACACTATGGCATCTCCCACCCATATGTTTAAATATAAATATACAGAGAAGGAATGTTCTGTACACACAATAGGCTATACCCTCATACTGTACTGTTTAAGGGAAGCAATATGGCAGCTCCCACCCATATGTATAAATATACAGAGAAGGAATGTTCTGCACATTCAATAAGCTATACCCTCATACTGTACTGTCTAAGGGAAACAATATGGCAGCTCCCACCCATATGTATAAATATAAATATACAGAGAAGGAATTTTCTATACACACAATAAGCTATACCCTCATACAGTACTGTATAAGGGAAACAATATGGCAGCTCCCACCCATATGTATAAATATACAGAGAAGGAATTTTCTGTATAAACAATAAGCTATAACCTCATACTGTACTGTCTAAGGGAAACAATATGGCAGCTCCCACCCATATGTATAAATATAAATATATCTTTTCCCGCTTTTGTCCCAGCCTCTATACATTGATACATAGTATCGGGTGGCCTTTTTCATCCGGCCTCTATAACTATTGAGAGCACAGTATCTCTTTTTGTCCTAACTCTATACATTGTACACAGTATTCGCTTTTTGTCCAGACTCTATATCATTGGATACATAGTATCGGGGCCTTTCTGGTCAGCTCTCTATCCATTGATATAGTAGTATACTCTTTTGTCGTCAGCCTCTATACATTGATACATAGTCACGTTTTGTCCAGCTCTATAGGCATTGATACATAATATGCCCCTTATCGCCCCCTTCATATCATTAACGTATACATTTTATCTGGCAGTAATATTCTAAGCTGATATATTGTAGATCTCATAAGGTTTCATATCAGAAGTTCCTTTCGGTATTGTACACTTTCGCTCTCTAGTTCTTATTTTCGGCTATTTACAGTACAAAATTTCTAATGGAAATTTTTTAATCTATTCACCTTAGATATGAGGGTGATTTTTTCAATCGCATTCCCGCATTGGCCGGGGGTGGGGTGGAGAACGATTTGTCTATTGTGCGAGTGGGGTTTATCAGGGGTGGGGGGTTGGGGGGAATTGGTGGGTTAATGATTCCTATTTTGAGTGAGAATCTTAATATTTTAATGTAGTAGTAATAGTGGTTACATTGGTGGGGGGCACGTGTGTTTGAATAATTGCCTTTAATAAGATTATGAACGCAAGGTACATTAGCATGAAATCCGATTTTGAAACGGTGCACTTTGTGGGACGGGTGAGAGCGAACCAGCTCTTAAAGGAACAACACTATAGTGAAGAAAATGACATTTGGCCTCATACCCCTTATTAATACTATAATTGTAAACATTGTAAGTAGACACTTCTCTGATTTGAATGTGTGCTGCATGCCCTTCAATCCAGCACACATTTTGTTTAGAGCAGCAGCTTCCCTCATCCCTTATTAACCAACAGGCCACTTCATCATGGCTAGACTGACTTTTCCCAACAACCAAACAGTCAAGCCTGCACAAGCATACAGTCATATCCAAACCGTCAAATCCTGTCACCATTCCAGCTATGCAGTAAAACTATCCCAGTAAGAAGTAGTTATTGAGATCCGCAAGGAACCTTCGATATAAGGCTGAAAGATCAAGAACGTTTTTGATTGGATTACTAACGAATAGGGTCGCGATCAAGCAATAAAAAATGATTACAGTGGTGGTTGGGAAGAAACATTTAGTTTTCCCAGTTATGCGGTGCATTAAACAAATAACTATTTTTTCAGTACTAGATGGCGCCTTAACACGCCTCTTTTCTCGCAGATCGAGTCAAATTAGTCATCAAATAAAGTATTTATTTTTTAAGTGTCTCTTAATAAAAGACTTGACAGGAATCTGCAGCTTTGCTAATTAAAATTCTATTCGTTATCTATTATAATATACAGGGTTTTTTTGTTGTTGTTTAATCTTGTGTTGTTTGCTGTTGGATTCCTGAGCAATGCATATTAGAGCCGCCCTCTGGTTCTTCACACTAGAAAGCCAAAGTAGTTAGTGAGTTCAATTTGCACACTTGTATACTATGGCCCAGTATATTTAATTTTAAAGGGTATGTACAATGCGAAATCTTTCTTACAAATAGTCCATTATTGGAAAGTATAATTCCATGCAACCACCACTGTAATCATTTGTGTTTTTGTTTTGTTTATATGTCCCTTGTTTCTTAGTTATCAAATCTGAACCCTCTGATTTTCAATTGTCAATCAAGTGCCTTTTTTTTTTATCTTAAACTCTTCTGTGTGTAGTTTACCGTATCACTTGACAGTTTGTGTGTAACTTGCATGCTGGGGAATTTCCTCTCTCCAGTGGTGGCCTCATATGATTACTGAGGGCATGCTTGCCCTCTAGATAGTCTGGTCTGATAAAGGGGGCTTCGTTTAAGAGAGGGAGAGATTAAGAAGCTTAACTATATCCAAAAAGTTTTGAAGGTTTCTTTCTTTTTCCGTTCATTAATCAAAACAAGTGTCATAGCAGTCAACAAGGCGAGGATTATTTTTTTGTCCATTTTTATAATTCTGAGTAGTCGTTACTTTCCATATGGACGGTTCTCAGTTGACTGACTAGTGGCAGGTTGATGTTTACAAATTCTCTTTGCTTCTTTGAGATAACATAACCCTCTGGGTTATGTTCTTGGCTTCATAGAAAGGTTTGGAACATTGTGATTGATAACTCTTGTATGCCAGCCAGATTGGAAGTTCAGAAGGAAAGTTTTGTTTTCGAGAGGAAATTAACGCGACCGAACCCACCCCGCAGGCTGGCACTGTAGTGATTTCCGTCAGCTGTGTTTTTGCTAGAGAGGAGTTTGTGTGTCTGTATACAAAAACTCTCATTTCCATCATCGTTTCTTACATTTTTATTTCTAATTAACCGGAGGGGAAGGAATACCATCCATATGTTACCAAAGGCGATAGAATCAAATAAATAAACGTACTTGAATATGTCTTGTGACTGTAATTAAATTTCTCTGCATAAAAAGGCATAATGGTTATTTCTCTACTGCTTAGATATACATCATAACTCTTCCTCTTTTTGAGGGTGTGCTTGTTTTGTTGAATTGTGCTGTTCGATAGGAGATAATGGATCCAAAATGGTGCTAGCACAGAGCAAAGCAGCAACACTTGAAGGCTCCTACAAGCCAAACATGCACATGCACAGTTATGTTTAGGCTTTGAGCTTGTGTGAGTATGCAGCGTACAATATTCTTCGAGTTTGCCACAGTGGTTCAAACTGCACTTGAACATCTCCAATATACCATACACTAACAGGAACGTTCAATAAAATTTCTTCAGGGAGATTCAATACAAGTTCTTACGTTAAAATGGTGGTAATTTTGCCCCAACCAATCAATTTATTTACATTTGAAAGCTAACATCTGATTGGTTGGGGCAAAATTAGCACCATTTTTAACGATAAGAACATTAATTGAATAACCCTGAGTATCTTTAAACATGTGGTAATTTGTCCCCAACCAATCAGATGTTAGCTTTTCAATGTTACATAATATCTGATTGGTTGGGGCAAAATTACACCATTTTATGTAAGAATCTTTATTGAATCTCCTAGAACATGTAGTCCACAGTGATATTTTTAAACACGGGCACAGGGTTTTTTAAGTGGCATTTTTTAACACACACACAGCCGCTTACTACATCATCTAGAGAGAGCTATATTCCGTGTTGAGTGTCCAAACTATATAGGGACAGAAGATAAGAAACAAAATAGATCCACAAATATACACCAAGGTCCCATCTCATCCAGCAGTCCAATCCCTTCTCTGGCCAGATAGAGCAATACTCTCGCATTGAAAAGAATAGGGTCACTCGAGGACTTCATATCCGTGCAAGGGATTTATTGAGATACCCCATGCACACAACGTTTCGGCTCCGCTTGCCTTTATCAAGTGTTGTGTGCTGGTTTATCTGAATAGTGGATTAACCCCTTGTAAGATCTAAATGCTGGACGCCCTATTCTTTTCATTTAAACCCAAAATATATCTCAACATGTCCTATGTGACGGTCACACAACCAGCCAATCGATTAGAAAGTAAATGTTCGGGAATGTATTGTAATAAGTGAATTAATTGTAAACTAAGGCTAATAGTACAGTGATTAACAAAGTTATGTCATAGACAGGGACAGCCGTTGTAATCGTCTGTTACTATTAGATTATTACTATCCTCTCTCTATGGGAGAAAAAAACTTGAAAGTTTCCTGTCCATTTTGAGGGACAAATAGTAAGTAGCGGTTACTGTAAATGATACACAGACCTGGGGAATGGTCTGGGGAACGGAAATAGAACCAAAACTTTTTAAAAACTATCTTTCCTCATGATCGGCTGTTTTCAGCTGTCCGCATTCTATTTTCGTACCGTTCCCTGCATAGGCACCTTTTTTTTCTTTTTGTTTTGGCGTTCACGCGTCTCCTCTTCGTTCCGTTTTACCTTGCTTTGTTTCTTTCGAGAGTTACCGATATGACAATTCGGAGAGTACGAAATTGTTTTGCTTGCAAGAGTTACGATATTTACAAATTCGAGAGGTACGGCGAAATCGCTGTGACATATATTTTTGAGGGTTACCCGAAATCGTTTCACAAATTCTCGAGATTTTCGTGGTTTCGTTTTTGATACACCGGCTATTTTCGATGTCATGATTAGGTCGTAAATTTCAAAAAAGAAATCTGGAAAACAGTTTTCACGTGAAAGCCACCGACCAGTTCCGAACAGTTTAGGAATAAGGTAATAACACACCTTACTAAATACTACATCACCGTGTGACCCTTTCATTGTATAATGTTAACAGGCAGTGATTGGGATTTTATTATCATGGGTAGATGATATTCAGTAATAATCTACCGGCAGGAGTCTAACAAACTCCACTATCCCCAATGTCAGGTGATCAGCGCTTCCTGTCATTCCGATTTGCTGTTATCCAGCTGCCCATTTATTACTAAATCACGAATAGCGGAAAATCCCTCTGATCTTTAAAACTGCCGAAGCGCTCTAATTCATCTCGATTCCCGCCTTGTAGTTTGAGCCCGTCTAAAAAACACGAGATGCAAATGATTTTAAAAAATAAAATAAAAAAAGGCAGGACGCCCAACGGAGATTTTAAATGTTGAAAAGCAATTTGAAGGAAGGGAGGCGAGGTTATTAGGCTTATGTACTTTACTCTCTAAACACTTCAGCTCTAACCAAATTTATGTCCAATAAAAGGCATTAAACCAGCGAGGGGGCCTTATTTTCCTGACTGTAAGGGCTATTATGGAATAATTCGATGCGGCACATTGTTTGCGGAGTGTGTTTCGGTATAGGAAGCATGTTGTGGTGGTCATATTTAACATAGGCGACTCGCCTTAGAAAAATGGAATCTTTCTGACCTCAAAAAATGCATAGTGATTCAAATGTTTTTTTGCAAAGCGTTTTATGCGGTCGTTGCGTTGTGTTTTTTGTTTTCATTGTGTTTTTATGCAGTTGTGTTGTTTTTTTTGCCTTTTGGGCAGGTTGTATGGCAAAAAAGGCATACAAATTATTACATATTTTACACTATATATCATATACTGTAGTTATGGTTGGTAGGCGGCGGATTACTATATCATATTGGCATATTACTGTATTAATACATATACTGTAATTCTGGTTGGTACGGGATACTATATACTATAGGAATTACTGGTATTAATACATATACTGTAGTTCTGGTTGGTATCAGGGATACTTATAATACCTGCAATTACTGGTATTAATACCATATACTGTCAGTTCTGTTGGTACAGGGATACTATATAATATTGAGAATTACTGGTATTAAATACATATCTGTAATTCTGGTTGGTACAGGGATACTATATAATATTTGGGAATTACTGGTATTAATACATATACTGTAGTTCTGGTTGGTACAGGGGATACTATATATATTGAGAATTACTGGTATTAATACATATACTGTAGTCCTGGTTGGTACGGGGATACTATATACATATTGAGAATAGCTGGTATTAAACATATACTTGTTCTGTTGGTACAGGGGATACTATATAATATAGGATGAGATTCTGTATTAATACATATACTGTAATTCTGGTTGGTACAGGATACTCTATATACATAGAGAATTATCTGGTATAATATATACATATATCTGTAGTTTTATTGGTACGGGGATACTATATAATATTGTGAATTACTGTATTAATACAGATACTGTAGTTCTCGGTTGGTACGGGATCACTATAATAATATTGATTATTAATTCTGGTATTATACATATATATAGTTCTGGTTGGTACAGATACTATATAATATTGAGTATACTGGTATTAATACATATATTGTAGTTCTAGTTGGTTACAGATTATTTGTTATGTGATTTGACATTTATCTTTTCTGTTCTCTTTTTTTTCTTTTCTTACTTACTTATTTTCTTTTGTTCTTTTACGGGATACCATATAATATTGATTATTACTGGTATTAATACATATATTGTATTTGGCTAGTACAGGGATACTATATAATATTGAGAATTACTGTTATGTAATACTATACTGTAGTTCTGGTTGGTACAGGGATACTATATAATTTTTTATATGTTTTTTCATTGTGTTTTTTATGCATTGTTTTTTTTGGGGGGGGGGGGGGGGTGATCATTTTCTTCCTTCAGCTTCTCCTTTTCCTTCTTTCATTCTTCTTCTCCATACTATCATTGAGTGGAGGCGATATTGCATAACTGCTGCAAGCAGTGCATTACAAAAACGCAATTCACAGAATTGCAGTAGTGTGAACGGTATTTGGCTTCTAGACGGGTTTTATGTCCTTGTGTTTTTGCTAACCCCATGTGTCATAAAACACCACCGAAAAGCAATAAAATGCGTCTCTTGTGAACAAGCATTTAAAGGTCTAGGTAAGGTCTAGTTGAATAGCTGGTTATTCGGCACAATCCCTGCAGGCAATTTGCTAAAGCATGGGAAGCTCAGAGCTGTCACACATGCTCAGGTGACTTCCAATGCTCTCAGTGACAGCCTCTAGGTACTTATTAATCTATTAAACTTATTCAACCAGGAAGTGAAAGGAGTTTGTTAGTCTGAAGAGGAATTGAGCTAATAATTAGCTTTCAGTGCATTTTGGGCAGTGAGATTATAACTATCTTTATCTTTGGGGGCTTCTCTATCAGAATAGAAATGTTATTTGGAGGGTGGAGATTCCCTTTAAGTACCAATATCAACTGCCCTTTAAGTCTTATAAAGGCCTGTGGTTATACAAAGGGCTTTGTTTAAAAGTATATTTATTTCTATAAACTCCCCTCTTTTCTCTCCGAGGTGCAGCTGCTACAGCTTTGATGACTCTCTCCAGAAAGGAATATTTATTCTCCATAAAGCGAGACTATGAAAGCCGTTTAGCGAACACATACGTGGGCACAGATTTTCTCTTTCTGTCAGTAAAATTAAAGGCGTTTAACAAGAGAGAGAAAGAAAGACAGGATGAAACAATCAAGACAGCACTTTACAGCAAAAGGAATACAGGGGGGGGGGTGAAGAGGAAACATTGTGTGCCCCTCGCAGACTGTGCCCTTGTGAGTGTTTCGTGCTTTGGCGTGATAACAAACGGTACATTTTGTTCTTTTATCTTTGGCTCTCTTGCCGGTTGGGTGCTACAGAGAGGGGCAAATGGATTTCCCACCGCATACGGTCTACGATGATTAAACAGAATAGAAACCCAATTACGGTGACAATTATAGAAGCTGTGAAAGGGGGGCGGGGGTTAGGGAATAGCAGAAGCAGCAAAATATATCAGGTTTGGAATCTAGACCAGGGATAGCCAAACTACAGCCATTAGATGTCTAGAACTTTAAAATCTACATCTTAAAGAATTCCTTGGGCGGTGGCAAATGTTCCGATTAGGGTTTTATTTAAAAAATCTCTTCATATCAGAGGACACGTGGACATCCTTTAAGGTTGAAAGAGAAGAAGATTCATCTTCAGGTTAGGAAGGTTTTTTACAGTGAGAACGTGAAACAAACTGTGGAAACTGTCTTCGCAGCAGATGTGGTAATGGCGTTCATTGAATAACTTTACAAAGAGGCCTGGATAAGTTTCTAAAACAAATATTGGAATTACTGGTATTAATACATATAGTGTAGTTCTGGTTGGTACGGGGATACTATATAATATTGAGAATTACTGGTATTAATAAATATACTGTAGTTTTGGTTGGTACGTGATACTATATAATATGAGAATTACTGGTATTAATACATATGACTGAGTTCTCTGGTTGGTAGCAGGTATACTATATATATTGAAATTACTGGTATTAATACATATACTGTAGTTTGTTTGGTAGCAGGGATACTATATAAATTGAGAATTACTTGTATTATACATATACTGTATTCTGGTTGGTACGGGAGACTATCTAATATTAAGAATTACTGGTATTGAATACAATACTGTAGTTCTGGTTTGGTTAGGGATCTACTATCTAAAAGTTGACGAAATTCTGGTATCAATACATTACTGTAGTACTGGTTGATAGAGATACTATATATTGTTGGTTGGTAAGGGGATACTATATAATATTGAGAATTCCTGGTATTAATACTATATACTGTAGTTCTGGTTGGTACGGGGATACATTAGTATTGAGAATTATCTGGTATTAATACATATCTGTTTCGAGTTGTAGGGATACTATATAATTTGTAGATTACTGGTATTAATACATATACTGTGTTCTGGTGGTACGGGGACTATATAATATTGAGAATTACTGGTATTAATATATATATACTGTAGTTCTGGTTGGTACGGGGACACTATTTATATTTGAGAATTACTGGTATCAATATATATATCTGTAGTTTTATTGGTAGTGGGGATACTATATAATATTGAGAAATTCTGGTATTAATACATATACTGTAGTTCTGAGTTGGTAGCGTACTATAATATGGAGAATTACTGGTAGTAATCATATCTGTAGTTCTGGTTGGTACAGGATACATATATAATATTGAGAATTCTGGTATTAATACATATCTGTAGTTCTGTTGTACAGGATACTATATAATATTAGAATTACTGGTTTAATACATTAGGCTGTAGTTCTGCTTGGTACAGGGATACTATATAATATTGAGAATTACTGGTATTAATACATATACTGTAGTTCTGCTTTTACTGCAGGGATACTATATAATATTGAGAATTACTGGTATATATACATATACTGAGTTCTGCTTGGTACAGGGATCTATATAATATTGGAATTATCTTGGTATTAAATACATATACTGTAGTTCTGGTTGGTACGGGGATCCTATAGTAATATTGAGAATTACTGGTATAAACATATAATGTAGTTCTGGTTGTACAGGGATACTATATAATATTAGAATTACTGGTATTAATACTATACTGTAGTTATGGTTGGTACGGGGGTACTATATAATATTGAGTATACTGGTATTAATACCGTACATATACTGTAGTTGCTGGTTGGACAGATACATGATACATGGATGACTGGCATCCATGCCTTATTTTGCTGCTATCTATTTGTGCAATCCCAAGCAATGGTGTATAAGATCTACCTGCTGATACCGGCTGTGTTTAAAAACAGCTGATCACCCGCTATCTTGGAAGGTGCATGTGATCAGCTGTCTAAGCAGCAGATATATGTTACACCATTTTGCTTGGGCGCTGCACAAATGGAGATAGCAGGGTAGTAAATTCTTGGATGCTGTACAGTGCCGGGGGCCACAAAAACGGCCGGAGGGCGCGGATTCAGCCCGCAGGCCTTGAGTTTGACAACTGTGGACTAGATGGACGTATGTCTTTATTCAACCTCCAATACTATGTTACTGTGTAACTGTTATGACCATTATGGGTAGGGTATAAAGGTTGGGACTAGATGGACGTATGTCTTTATATTCAACCTCCAATACTATGTACTATGTACTGTTATACAGACATTACGGGTAGGGTATAAAGGTTGACTAGATGGACGTATTCTTTATACAACCTCCAATACTATGTTACTATAACTGTATAACAGACATATGGGTAGGGTATAAAGGTTGGACTAGATGACGTATGTCTTTATACAACCTCCAAACTATGTTACTATGTAACTGTTATACAGACATTATGGTAGGGTATAAAGGTTGGACTAGATGGACGTATGTCTTTATACAACCTCCATACTATGTTACTATGTAACTATTCTAAGACATTATGGGTAGGGTATAAAGGTTGGACTAGATGGACGTATGTCTTTATACAACCTCCAATACTATTTACTATGTACTGTTATACAGACATTTGGTAGGGTATAAAGGTTGGACTAGATGGACGGATGTCTTTATACACCTCCAATACTAGTTACTATGTAACTGTTATACAACATTATGGGTAGGGTATAAAGGTTGGACTAGATGAGCGTATGTCTTTAACACCTCCAATACTAGTTACTATGTAACTGTTATACAGACATTATGTAGGTATAAAGGGTGTAAGACTAGATGGACGTAGTCTTTATACACCCTCCAATACTATGTTACTATGTAACTGTTATACAGACATTATGGGTAGGGTATGGTTGGACTAGATGGACGTATGTCTTTATACAACCTCCATACTATGTTACTATCAGGGAGAATTCACCCAGAGCCGTGAATCTTACCCCCACCGTAAGTATTTAACACAGCTATAGCGCTAAGACCTGCGTACCCTCTGGTAATCGCTTTCGACAGCCTCTTCCGCCGCACTAGTGCAGTCGCCACAAATCGATACTGTACCATTGCACGCTAACCGATCGTAAATTTTAAGGACGAATGGAGCACTGCACAGCTACAGAGCTTCTCTGTGAATTCCCACCCAATTCTTTAATGCAAATGGCCTGTAAAGATTTTTTTTTCTCTGAGACTAGTTCTGCCTGAGCCATATTTGTTTTGTTTTTGCTCAATTTTTCCAACATGGCCCAGTTATTCCTTTTATATCTTACTCCTATCCCCTCTCTGTCCCATTGGCCTTTAACTTACTTATGGGTAGAGCTGCCATATTGTTTCCCATATACAATATATGACAGTATAAGCTTATTGTGTTGTAGCAGACAGTTCTCTTCCTCATGTATATCATGCCATTATTGCTCCACATAGGCTGAAAGTTGTATGTATATATGCACATATTCTATCTCTCTGTCATTTACAAATAGGGAGCGGGAGTGCCAACACCGTTAATTGGTGCCTCTGGGTGGCTTCATGTTTATCTATGGGAATTAACCGGTTCAATGCTAGTTAGATGTACCACATGGGGCCAATCATGACTGAATCTAACAAGTTCCCCAATGTAGATCCTATTTTCAATTGGACGCAGTAGTAATGCCCCTAAGGAATGTTCCCATATCAATTTTAGTCCAAAGAAATACAAACTCCCAGATTTACAATGGCGCACTTTGTAAATGCTGGGAGTTGTAGTTTCCAAACATTGGGGGGCCACGATGGAACATCACTGACAATAGTAAAAGTGTGCAAGAATTAGGTAGCGTACTTACCCCCACGGTTGGAGATGTGGCGACAATGGAAAGACAATTCTTCCTCTTGTGTTAAGAGTGTGGGGTTCTTGAGCAGGAATAGGAGCGGAGACTGTAGCACCCCAATACAGGGACCAGGTAGTAAAGGGGGTGTACCATTGTGGGGGGGTCAGAGAGGGGGATCAGGGATCCGAAAACAGGGGTGGATTGTGGGAATGTCACAATCAGCGAAGTAAGAGAGGAAGGAGGAAACGTAGGTTAAAATGGTGTCAATAATTAAATCACACACCCACTGGGACAACCTGCCAACCACTGCAATGTACCACTCCCTGCTGGATCCCCACAGCCCTCTACCTGGATAAACCAAACAACACACCACACTGTCCCCTCTACCTGGATAAATAACCACACACCTGCCTCGTCCCCTCTACCTGGATAAATTCAACCACACCACCGACCTGTCCCTCTCTACCGGATAATCAACCACCACACCTACCTGTCCCCTCTACCTGGATAATCAACAACACACATACCTGTCCCTCCCGGGATTAAATAACCACACCACCTACCTGCCCCTCTACCTGGTACTCAACCACACACCGACCTGTCCCTTCTACCTGGATAAATCAAACCACACACCTCATGTCCCCTTTACCTGAGCAAATCAACCACACACCTACATGTCAGATACCTGGAGAAATCAACCCACACACCGACCTGTCAATCTTACCTGGAATAAACCAACCACACAACCTACCTGTCCATCTCTACCTGGACAAATCACCATACACCTACCTGTCCCTATACCTGTGACAAATCAACCACAACCCTACCTGTCCCCTTACCTGGACAAATCAACCACAAACCACCTGTCCCTCACCTGGACAAATCCAAACATCACACCTACCTGTCCCCTTACCTGGACAAATCCACCACACACCTACCTGTCCCTCTACTGGATAAATCAAACCACAACCTACCTGTCCCTCTACCTGGACAAATCAAATCACACAACTAAATGTGCCCTCTACCTGGATAATAAACACACACCTACATGTCCCCTCTACCTGGGTAAAAATCACACACCTACCTGTGCCTCTACTGGTAAATAACCAAAACCACCCTACCGTCCCTATACCGGGTAATCAAACACACACCTACCTGTCCCCTCTTACCTGGATAAACCAACCACACACTACTGTCCCCCTCTTACTGGTAAACCAACAACACACCGATCTGCCCCTCTACCGGGTAAACCAAACAACACACCTCCTGCCCCTCTACCTGGATAACCAAAACCACCACCCACCTTACCGTCCCCTTACCTGGATAAACCAACCACACACCTATCTGTCCCCCTTACCGGGGTTAAATCAACCACACACCTACCTGTCCACTCTACCGGATAAACAAACACACACATACCTGTCCCTCTACCTGGATAAACCAACCACACACCTACCTGTCCCTATACCTGGAAACCAACCACACACCTACCTGTCCTCTACTGGATAAACCACCACACACCTACCTGTCCCTCTACCTGATAAATCAACCACAACACCTACCTGTCCCCTCTACATGAAAACCAACCACACCCCTACCTGTTCACCTTACTGATAAATTCAACCACACACCTATCTGTCCCCCTCTACCTGGATAAACCAACCAAACCCTACCTTGTACCTCGACTGGATAAATCAAACACACACCTACCTGTCCCCCCTCTACCTGAGATAAACCAACCACACACCTTACTGTCCCCCTACCTCTATAAACCAACCACACACCTACTGTCCCCTTCCTGGATAAACCAACCACACACCTATCGGTCCCCTCTTACCTGGGTAAATCAACCACACACCTACCTGTCCCTCTACCTGGATAAAACCAACCCACACAATACCTGTCCCCTCTACCTGGATAAATCAAACACACACCTACCTGTCCCTTACCTGGATAAATCAACCACACAACCTACCTGTCCCCTCTACCTGCGATAAATAAATCAAACCACACACCTACCTGTCCCCTCACTGGATAAATCAAAACCACACACACCTCGTCCCTTAACGTTCGTGTTATAGTCCCTATCTCTATCCACAGAGTTACAAAGGCACCCTTTGCCCCAATACCTTGCCCTCTCTGTGCCCCATTCAGGCTCCGACCCTCTCGGCACCTGCTCCGTTGTTATTCAGGCGTTCCGTCTGCCAGTCGTCCCAGTACGTCCCCTGTGGCCTCTAATGAACACTTGAACCCAGTATGATGTTGGCCCTGTAGATCTTTCAGGCACTGTTTGTTCCTTCATTAAGGGCAGTGCAATTTTCACTGGCACCATCCAGCTCGCATGTCACATCCCACTCCCTATGCAGAATGGAATGTGCAGCTCAGCAGGACTGTGACCTGGTAAGCACTTTGATCTCCCAGTCAGCCAACGAGTTTAATAGGCCCGGTAGGGAGGAGACAGATATTAAATTAGATCCCATTGGCTGAAATCACCAAACTCAATGTTTTAACCCAGAGCCGTGGATCTGTTAAAGGCACCTGCCAGGTGCTGGCTGGGAAGGGGTTAAGCTGCTATCTCCCTTACACCCCACACACCCATGTACATTTCAGAACAGGGCACATACATGCTCCACCACAAGGGACAGAACCAGTTCGCAGGAGACCTTCCCAATCTGGCCCTAGGGGCTCTATTGATGGAGGGTGAATGGAATCCAAGGGGACGTGGCTGGATCTCATTAAAGAAACGCCACTGCGACTAAACTGGAAAGTCGTGGTAATTCCTGGGACATTTTGTTAAAACCAAATGCATTTTGTAGTGATGTTTTACACAAAAGGGTTTGTGGTGACCCTGAATAATTTGTTTACAGACAGAACCACAATTAATTTACATTGTGTCTCCTAATTAACTTTGTTCTGTATTTTGTAAACAAAGTGACATAGTTTATTTTGTACCATTGAGTTTTAATTCATTTGTAGGAAAACCTGTTTTTCAGTGGAAAAGCTAAGTTGCCATTAAGCTGGGTAACACACGATAGTAGTTCAGTGTCGCGATCGGATCGAAATGATCGCAATCCGAAGACAGCCATGTACGACCGATCGTCGTCCGAATCGGACCCCATATGGAAAACCTCGTTGATCCTCTATGGACTTGCACGATCGGTCGCGTAACTGTAGGAATTACTTTGCCGCGAGCCGACAGTCCTTCCTCTGGCCAAACCGGTTCGAAAGTATCGAAAAAGTCGGTCGGAGGAAGGAAAAATCGATAGGTGTGTACCAGCTTTAGACAGATATACCACTTTTCTAAGTGCACAAAACTAAACTTACGGGAGATACGGAAACTGTTTAAACCCTGAAAGCCCAGAAAGAGAAAGAATGGAAGGGAATGTGGGAGTGTAGTTCCAAAAGGGCTCTAGTCTAGATGCTCAAGTTGTGGCACAGCCATTGTAGGAGAAGTCCCGTGAAGGTTTCCTGGGTAATAATGTTGGCCCCACTTAGATGTTTGAAAATATCTAGCTATGGCCACATCTTTGTTATCATAAGTATCCAGTTGAACTTTATCTTTAAATCTGTCTGATTAAGGATCAAATTCCCTTTAATACTGCAAGGGCAGTCATTTGGCCGGCAGAGCTTTGCGTGATCCCAGAGGACCGAAAATCGACGGTAGCTGCAAAAATCACACAATGGCAAAATTTACGGACCTTCCAATGAAAACTTCTCTTATTTGGATGTGAAAAGACACGAACAACACAGGATGAAAAAATATGTCCGTCTGATTGACGAATGCTGAATTCCACCCTGTGTTACCTAGCCAAGGCATTTGTGCTCACCGTTATTCATCCACAGAGAAAGTGAATTACTTACCCTTTTCCTATTAAACGGCACATTTCCCATTAATGCTGTCATCGAAAGCATATTGTAAATAGTTATTTCTAGAATTAGACATCTCTATTTTTCTGGTTTGTGTTGTGTAGCACCGCTACCAGAGTGGGTCCTGGACACTTTACAAGTTGCACGTGCTTCAGTTGAGTCCTCTAGCCCCTCCCTCTTCCTTTCTTGTCAGAAACTGTCAGAACTCTCTGTGACCTCTCTGTGTCCTCCTATATAACCACGATTCTGAACAGCCAGGAAACCAGTGTTATCAATAGGCACGGAGGGCACCGAAATCAGAAACCTAATACTTTGGTTTACCCACAATGATGTGGTACACGGGACAGCTATGCCACAATTAGGGAAATATAGAATCCATAGATCATTTATATTTTAGATGTAGAGGGAATTTCCCACCCCCAAAAAAACAATATCGCCCATCCCTCCATCTGATATGGAGCTCTTCTTGGCCTGCCGGGTGCCCTACTCGAAGGCTGTGAACATATGGCAGAGCACCTTGCCCACCCCAAAAACCGCTGAGTCGTTTTGTCAAAAAAAAGCTGCAGAACTTAATGACAATCCGTCATTCCCCCGACGTTTCTGTATTGTGGGCAGCCGAGTCTATGATTGGATGCTTATCGTCAATCAGAAAACGGCTGCAATCCGGCAGTTCCGGCAAGAGAGGGGCAAGATAAGAGCACCGGCGTGGATCGAAGGATGTAAAGTATAAGGCTCCCAATATCACTGTACCATTTATTCTAGTCTGTCACAAACACTTCCGGCTGTGTGCAGTTCTGCTTAACTGAAATAATGACAGTCGGTATGTGTGAATTGCATGGGGAAATTTCCGCTCCCATTGCCGACTCTAGGTTTACTGGCTATGCTTGACTTCTCAGAAAGTCAGGTCAAAAGGGAAGGAGTCGGGTTAAAGATGGAAGGGCAAATAAGTAAATGGATTAAAGGCAACACACATCTAGCAAAGGGATCTTATTGTTTATGGATTTAGGATAAGGCAAAGTCATTTTTCGGTATTAGTGTGCCCTTAATTATTCATTCAGTAGTGCAAGGAAAATCAAAGGTTAATGATTAACCCCCCTTCCCGTAATCTCTGTACAAGTTGTTCACCGTTCACTTTCCCTTTTAAAGGGGAAGTCAGTGCTAATACACCCCCCCCTCCCTCTATACTCCATTCCCAATGACCTTAATCTGCCCCATGCAGGCATGTGTGTCTGTGTATAAATAAATTGAAACTGAAATAAGACTTCTGTTTCCTGGACCCCTAATAGAGAACGTTTATGGTCTTGAGCGCCGGGTTGATTCAGTTGCTCAGTAGAGATCTGAGCATGTGTGACCTATCAAACAGCCCAATCAGTAGAAATTACGTTAGGACATTCACCGTCGTGGGGCAGTCTGGGAAGGGAAGGACCCTCACAGTTACCTTAATTGCCTCTTACTAATGTCAAATAGCAGGGAACAACAAAGGGTATGAAATCAATGATTTTTCAAAATGCCAAAGATATGTAGAATAACCAAGGAGGCATTCCAAAACTAACAATGCTAACAATATTGGTAATTTCTACCGAACTGTCCCTTTAAGATGTAGCCCAGGGGTTACCAGTTAACATCCAGCAGGGGACAGATCATCCAGCATTAATTAATTAAAAGGGCAAGACCAGCCTCAAATGATTAGTTGTAATTAGGTTAATCACCGCACAAAACTGTGATAAAAATCTGAATGCAATGCTAATGGCCTGCTTCACTGAGCAGGCTCAAGCACATAACTAGCTCACTAA
This sequence comes from Hymenochirus boettgeri, assembly GCA_019447015.1. Taxonomy (NCBI): domain Eukaryota; kingdom Metazoa; phylum Chordata; class Amphibia; order Anura; family Pipidae; genus Hymenochirus; species Hymenochirus boettgeri. The sequence continues at coordinate 4,352,047 of CM033470.1, forward strand.
ATTTTGAGGGCGTTAAACAATATAAACATCGCACACATTTAATGCTTTTCCCGAGCATTCAGGGATAACAGGATGATCTGAGGACAGGTAGGATAAAAATTCTTAGAATTTAAGGCATTCTTTCTAAAAGAGTCATTATGAGGTGGAGTGTCCTTTAAAACTATGATGTTATGTCCGTACATGTAAAGTTTCACATGGACTGAGCGTAGGAATGTCCAGATTCAGCACGTTGTAAAACAGATCTGCCCATGCGGATAACCGGACCCAAAATTGTTACAGTGCATTTTAAGGTTCCATTATGTATCTGACACTATTTTATGCTCCCCATGTTCTCTATAAAACTGTGCCTCCCATTACCCACTACAATGTGCCCCATATTCCCATAAATGTGCCTCATGACCCACTACACACTGTGCCCATTATTCCATAAAAACTGTGCCCCCATGACCCACTACACACTGTGCCCCATATTCCATCAACTGGCCTCCCATGACCCACTTACACAATGTGCTCCATATTCCATAAAACTGGGACGTCCTATGACCACTACACATGTGCTCCATATTCCATTAAACTGTGCCGCCAGTGACCCACTACCCACTGTGCACCATATTCCTAAACTGTGGCCTCCCAGGACCACTCCCACACTGTTGCCCAATATTCCATAAAACGGTGGCCTCCCATGAACCCACTAACACACTGGGCTCATATATCCATAAACTGTGCGTCCTATGACCCACTAACACTGTCCGCCATTTCCATAAACTGTGCCTCCCGTGACCCACTACACTGTGTCCAGATTCCATAAACTGTGCCTCCCCATGACCACTTACACACTGTGCCCCATATTCATAAACTGTGCCTCCCCTGACCCACTACAACACGTTGCCCCATATTCCATAAACGGGCCTCCCATTGACCCACTACACACTGTGCCCACATATTCCATAACTGTTGCCTCCCCCATGACCCACTCCACACTGTGCTCCATATTCCATAAACTGTATACGGGGCTATACATAGTGGATATTACCACCCACACACAGTATAATATATAGGGGCTATACAAGGGTATATACACACACAGTATAACTATATAGGGGCTGTATAAATAGTGTATATACACACACACAGTATAAACTAGATAGGGGCTATAAATAGTGTGTATATACACACGCACACAGTATAAATATATAGGGGCTATACCTAGTGGGTATAAAACCAACATTACAGTATAAACTATATCGGGGCTATAATAGTGTGTATATGACACCACACAAGTATAACTATATAGGGGGCTATACATAGTGTGTTTATACACACACACAGTGTAAACTAGAATAGGGGCATATACAAGTGTATATACACAAACAAGTTATAACTTATTAGGGGACTATACATAGTGGGTAGATACACACAAAACAGTATAACACTATATAGGGGATAACATAGGTATATTACACAACACAGTATTAACTATATAGGGGCTATACATAGTTGTGTTCTTACAACAACAGTATAACTATATAGGGGTTATACATAGTGTATAAACACACACAGTTATACTATATAGGGGCTATACATGTGTATATATCCACACACACACGTATAACTATATAGGGGCTATACATAGTGCTATACACCACACAAGTATAAACTATATGGGGCTTTTACATAGTGTTATAACACACACAGTAGTATCACTAATCGGGGCTATACATAGTGGATATACACACACAGTAACTATATCGGGGCGATAAATAGTGTATATATACACACACAGTTATAAACTATATAGGGGCTATACATCGTGTATAGACAAACCAGTATAAATATATAGGGGCTATACATAATGTATAATAACACACACAGTTATAAAACTATTAAGGGGCTATACAAGTGGTATATACACACAGGATAACTTTTATATAGGGGCTTAGTACATCGTGTATATACACACAGTTATAAACTATATAGGGGCTATACATAGTGTATATACCAACACACCCCCAGTATTGTATTATAATATATAGGGGCTTATAATAGTGTATATACACACACAGTATAACTATATAGGGGCTATGACCTAGTGTAGATACACACAATATAACTATATGGGGCTATTACATAGGAGATATACACAACACGTATAATATAAAGGGGCTATACATAGTGTGTATATAACACAGGATGTAAACTAATAGGGGCTTATACATAGTGTATATACACACAACAGTATAACTATATAGGGGCTATTACTAGTGTATATATAACACACACAGTATAAACTATATAGGGGAATACATAGTGTATATAACACACACAAATAACTATATAGGGGATATCACATAGGTATATAGACACACACAGTATAACTATATAGGGGCTGATACATAGGTAATACACACAGTATAACTTTTATATAGGGGCTATACTAGTGTATATACACACAGAGAAAACTATATAGGGGCTATACATAGTGTATTAAACACACCACAGTATAAACTTATAGGGGGCTTATACATAGTGATATACACACACAGAACACTATTAGGGGCTTTTCATAGTGTATATACACAAACAGTATAACTATATAAGGGCTATACATAGGGATATACACAACACAGTATAACTATATAGGGGCTATTACATAGTGTATATCCACACACAGTATAACTATAAGGGTATACATAGTGTATTACACACCCACAGTAAAATATATTAGGGGCTATACATAGTGTATATACACCACACAGTATAAACTATACAGGGGCTATACATAGTGTGTATATACACCACCGTAAACTATATAGGGGCTATACATAGGTATATACACAAACAGATAAACTATATAGGGGGTATAAAGAGTGTATATATACACACACACAGTATAACTATATAGGGGTATCAATAAGTGTATATTTATACACACCCACACAGTATTTATAACATATAGGGGATATACATAGTGTAATATACACACACAGTTATAAATAGATAGGGGCTATACAGTAGGTATATACACACAGTATAAAACTATATAGGGGCTATACATAGTGTATATACACACAGTATAAACTATATAGGGGGCTTATTAAATAGTTGTATCTCACCACACAGTATAACTATATAGGGTATACATAGGTCATTACACCACACAGGATAAACTATATAGGGGTTACTAGTGTATATACACACACAGGTTATAACTATATCGGGGCTATAACAAGTGTATATAACACACCGTATAACTATATAGGGGATATACATAGTGTATACACACACCAGTATAACATATAGGGGCTATACATAGTGTATATAAACACACAGTATAACTATATAGGGGCTTCGAGTGTATTACACACAAAGTTAACTTAAGGGGATATATAGTGTATATAAACACACAGTTATTAAACTATATTACACACACAACAGTATAATATATAGGGGCTATACATAGTGTGTTACACACACAGTAGAAAACCTAATATAGGGGCTACATAGTGTATATACACACACAGTTAACATATATTAGGGGGCTATACATAGTGTATATACACACCACAGTATAATATACAAGGGGCTAACATAGTTATATACCAACACACGTATAACATATAGGGGCTAGACATAGTGTAAGACACACACAGTTATAACTATACAGGGGCTATACATAGTGTACATATACACAAACAGTGAGAACCTAACAGGGGCTAGACATAGTGTGTATGAACAACACAGATAAACTATATAGGGGGAACATGAGTGTAATATATCACCCAACAGTATAACTATATAGGGGGCTATACATATTGTATATACCCACACAGTAAATATAGAGGGGCTTATACATAGTGTATAGTACAACACAGATATAACTATATAGTGGTATACCTAGTGTATATACACACACAGTAGAACTATATAGGGGCTATACATAGTGTATATACACACACAGTTTAAAACTATATAGGGCTTAACTAGTGTATATACCAAACAGTATAAACTATAGAGGGGCTATACCTAGTGTAATTACACACACAGTATTAACTATATAGGCGGCTATTTTAATAGTGTGTATATACACACAGTATACTATATAGGGGCTATACATAGTGTATATACACAACAGTTATAACTATAGAGGGCTATACATAGTGTATATATACACACACCAGTATAACAATAGGGGTATACATAGTGTATAGACACCACAGTATAACGATATGGGGCTTCTATACATAGTGTAACACACACCACAACCCCCAGTATAAACTATATAGGGGCAACATTAGGGTGTATATACACACACACAGATAACTATTATAGGGGCTATACAAGTGTGTATATACACACGTATAACTATATAGGGGGCTATACTGGTATATAACACCCACACAGTAATAACTATATAGGGGGCTATACAAGTGTATCTACAACAAGTAAATTATATAGGGGCTATCAAGGGTAATAAAACACACAGTATAATTATATAGGGATATATATATAGATATATAGGATGTTCAGCAACAGCACCAGACACACAGCAGGGGAATCACTGGACGTGACACAGAGAATGGACATTGGTTATGGTTTATTTGAAGGTTAAATGTACAGTTGGATTCAGTTTCCTATTTTGCCAGTAAAACTTCTCTCCATGCCAGAGGGAGCCAGGGTCCCTGACGGCAGTGACTTATCCCCCTCGACCAGGACCCCCCGGTCTCATTGGGATCCTCATGGTACAATGGGATCCCGACCATATCAACTAACCAAAATGCAGCCCAGACAGCGAGCTATGGGCCATGGTTACCAGTGCGCCCCTCGCTTCTGTGCCACGATGTTAATAAGCAGCATGGTTGGCAGACAGGCTGCATCCGCTGCTCACGTCCACCCACTGAACCTTCCCTGATCATCTCCTGCTTCCAAGTGGATTCTGGTCTCCCCAGTTAGTCGCCCTGCCAATAGAAAAGGAAAGTCAGCACCCCAGGGGGGAGTGAATAATTGATCCGGCAATACGGCGCCTCTACCGTGTCATCGGACTAGTTCCACAGCCTGGGTCTCAATTCCAGGAATGTCTGGGTTCGTGGGTCATTCCACGTACCCTCTGTAGATATGCAGTGGGGGGATAGGGGGGGAACGAGTCACAGTCATAGATCCTTGCTACAGGAGACACAGCCCATGTTAATCCTGCTCGGTCCTTGCCCAGTATACACCATTGATGTAGCTAAACTTACCAGCAGGTGTTCCTGGGAGAAAAGCTCCTCTATTTTCTTCTGGCTTTCGGTTTTGTTCTTCTCGGCTGTCTACTGAGTTGAGAGCTTCTCGAGAACTCCTGTGCAAACCTTGGCAGTCACCAGCTTCCCCAGGATCCACCATTCCTGCGGATTACCAAAACAGGTTAATACCCAACTCTGCACCAGGCACCCACAAATTAACTGGGGGGACTGCATCTACTGGCTAATTCGAGATGAATTGGTTATGGTCGGCCTAGAGATGTAGACAAGGGAGCCAAAGATTCCGATCTGGATTTAGAGATTCACGAAATTTGGAACATCTCAAGAAATACGTATATACTGAGATAAAACGGACCCGAGTATAACCGAGAGGTACACAATTTCACACTAAAAAATCTAATAAAAAGTTGTTGCCTCGCAGTATAAAACCGTGGTAGAAACTTGGCATTCAAGAATGTTTGTGAAAACTACAACTCCCAGGTCAATAAGCATGCTGGGAGTTTAGTTCCCATCATCTGTGAATGCCACCGCCTCACTTGCATTAAGATGTTTGGAACTACAATCACAGCATGCTATAATCTAGCTGGGCAGTTTGTAGTTCCAAACATCTTGATGACCACCTACTTGGCATTCAAAGATGTTTTGGAAAACTACAAATCCCAGCTAAAAAAGCATGCTGGGAGGAGTTTCACCTAAACATCTTGAATGCCAACCCTCAACCCTCCAACCAGTTAAGTTTGGACCTGTGGGCTCTCCTCCATCCAGGAACTGTGGGCTCTCCCATTCAAGGGCTTCCGGTGGGACTGTGTGCCAGGCATTTGAAGGTAAGGTCCTCTCCATTCCGGCAATACGCGCTCAATTCCTGTACTGGCGCGCCGGCTGACGGCAACTAATTGGCCCGAAGTGGCAGCGACGTGGCCGGGCGCGCCAGTACAGGGAATGATCGTGCGGCTGCCGGAGGGCTAAGGTAAGTAGTGATTCGAGTATAAACGGTCCAAGTTTCAGGCTGATTTTTACAGCCTGAAAAAACTCGGTTTTAATCGAGATATACGGTTACCTAGATCCCTACATATGTATTATAGATTTGGTTTTATAATATAGTAACTATACCTTAACACAACCAGAACATCTCAAGACAACCTAGATCCCTAATATGTATATAGATGTGTTTTATAATATAGTGACTATACCCCTTAACACAACTAGAACATCTGAACGACATAACCTGATCCCTACATTATGTATTATAGAGTGGGTTTTATAATATGTGACTAACCTTAACACACTAGAACATATCCCCCCCCCCCCCCCCCCCCTCCCCCCCCCCCCCAAAGGACCATTACATAGACAGACAGTTAATTATACACAATACAGATTATAAGTATGTATTTATGTATCTGTTTATTATCTAGCGCCAGCTGGGGGACGCAAGCTGTCACATTAAAACAATACAGATTACTATTACAGGATGTATGTATATGTTATTTATATAGCGCCATTGGGGACGCAGCGCTGTACATTCTAAAATAAAGATTATACAGTATGTATGTATATGTGTATTATATAGTGCCACTTGGGGACGACGCTGTACATTATAACAAAACAGATTATACAGTATGTACGTATATGTTATTACATAGCGCCAACTGGGGACGAAGCGCTGTACCTTATAACAAATAAGATTATACAGTATGTATGTATATGTTAATTTACATAGCGCCCACTTGGGACGCAGCGCTGTACATTGTAACAATAAAGTTATACAGTATGTATGTATATGTTTATTACATATAGCCACTTGGGGACCACAGCGCCTGTACATTGGAACAATACAGATATACAGTATCGTAGTATATGTTTATTTACATTAGACGCACTTGGCTTTTTTTCGGAAACCAGCGATGTAATTTTAACACAATACAGATTATACAGATGTTGTATATGTTTATATATATAGCGCCACTTGGGGACACAGCCATATACATTATAAAACAATACAGATTTATACAGTATGTAGTATATACTGTATTTACTAAGCTCCACTTGGGGACACAGCGCGTTACAGTTATTATAACAATCAAGATTCTACTGTATGTATGTATATGTTTTTTCCATAGCGCCACTTGGGTACCCAGCGATGTACATTATACAATTACAGATTATACTAGTAGTATGTATATGTTTATTACATAGCGCATGGGGACCACAGCGCTTGTAAATTATAACAATACAGATTATCAGTTATGTATGTATGTTTATATAGCGCCACTTGGGTTACCACAGCGCTGTAATATAACATTACAGATTATACAGTATGATGGATAATGTTTATATAGCGCCACTTGGGGACACAGCGCGTGTACTGATAACAATACAGATTATACTGTATGTTATGTATATGTTTATTTACATAGAGCCACTGGGACACAGAGCACGTACATTATAACAATACAGATTATAAGTAGTAGGTATATGTTATTTACATAGCGCCACTTGGGGACCCACAGCGCGATCATGATAACAAATACAGATTATACAGTACTGTATGTATGTTTATATAGCGCCCCTGGGTACACAGCGCTGTAACATTATAAACAATCACAGTTTTATACACGTAGGTATGTAATATGTTTATATAAGCGCACTTGGGGGACACAGCGCGTAATTATAACAGACAGAGTCTACAGTATGTATGTCTGTTGTTTTTTTTATCGCGGCCACTTGGTGTGTATGGATATAGCAATACTTGGGTCACACAGCACGTGTACATTCTACAATTACAGATGATACGTATGTATGTATATGTTTATTTATTATAGCGCCCCTTGGGGACGCAGCGCTGTCATTATAACCAATACAGATTATACAGTATGTATGTATCTGTTGATTTATATAGAGCCACTTGGGGGACACAGCGTGTAATTCGAACAATCAGTTATACAGTATGGATGATTGTTTATAGAGCGGCCAATTGGGACACGCGCTGTAGGGCATTATAAACACAATACAGCTTTTACCCGTATGTAGGTATATGTTTATTTACATGCGCCACTTGGGGATGGACAAGCGCTGGTACATTATAAACAATACAGATTATACTATGTTATCTGTATATGTTTATTTACATAGCCACTGGGGATACACAGCGCTGACATTATAACAATAACAGGATTATACAGTAGGTATGTATTGTTTATTACATATAGCGCCACTTGGGGACACATCGCGTATCATTTAACCAATACAGATTATACATGTTTATAGATTAGGCGCATGGGTGTACCAGCGCTGACTGATAACAATGATTTCATATTATAGTTAATAAGCGCCCTTGGGGACCAGCGCTGTACATTTAAACAATACGATTATCAGTTATGTATGTGTTTATTTATATAGCGCCACTTGGGGACACAGCGCTGTGACATTATAACAATACAGATTATACAGTCTGCATGATATGTTTATTATATAGCGCCACTTTGGGACACAGCGTGTACATGTATAGAACAATACCAGATTATTACAGTATGTATGATCTATGTTTTTTAATAGCGCCAACTGGGGACACCAGCGCGTCGACATTATAACAATCAATTAATACAGTAGTATGTATATGTTTATTTAATAAGCGCCACTTGGGGGACACAGGCTGTAATTATAACAATACAGATTATACAGTGTACGTATGTATATGTTTATTATAGCGCAACTTGGTACACAGCGCTCGTCACATTATAACAATACAGATCTACAGTATGTATGTTAATGTTTCATTACATACGATCACTGGGAACACAGCGCTGTTAACATTATAACAAGACACAGATATACAATGTATGTATAGTCTCTTTTATTTATAGTAGCGCCACTTTGGACGCAAGGCTGTACATATAATAAATACACTGATTATACAGTATGTAGTTGTTTTATTTATTATATTGCGCCCTTGGGACACAGCGCTGATAACATTATGAACAATTACAGATTAACAGTATGTATAATATCTGTTATTATAGCGCCACTTGGGGACAGAGCCTGTACTGTAAACAATACAATCATTTACGTATGTTATGTAATATGTTATTTTACACGCAGCGTGGCCACTTGGGGACAAGGCGTGTGTCACTATAATATAACAAGACAGATTATACAGTATGTATGTATATTGTTTATTTAGCGGCCACTTGGGACACAGCGCTGTACATTATAAACAATACCGATATACAGTATGTATGTATATGTGATTTACTAGCGCCACTTGGGGACCACAGCGCTGTACATCGATAACAATACAGATATTTACAGTAAGTATGTATATTGTTTATATAGCGCCACTTGGTGTTCACCGGGCGCTGTACATGAAACAATACAATTAACAGTATGTATGTTATATGGTTATTTCATTAGCGCCACTGGGGACACAGCGGTAATTTATAAAATACAGAGTATTACAGTTAGGATGTATATGGTTGTTTTTTATATAGAAACGCCACTTGTGGTTGATTATTTTATAGCGTCAACTGGTGTACACAGCACTGTTACATTATAACAACATACAGATTTAACAGTGTATGTAGATGTTTATGTTAGATAGCGCCCATTGGGTTAACAGCAGCTGCTACATATAACAATGCAGATATACAGTATGATGGATATTCTGTTTATTTATATAGCGTCACTGGGTTACCAGCGCTGTACATGATAACCATCGAAGATTCTAAGTATGTGATGTATATGTTTATAATATAGCGACACTTGGGGGACACAGCGATGTACATTTATAACAATACAGATTATTACAGTGTGTATGTATATGTTTATTTATATAGCGCCAATTGGGGACGCAGGCTGTAACATTATAACAATACCGATTATACAGTATGTATGTATATGTTTATTTATATAGGCCACTTGGGTACACAGCCGCTTGTAACTGATAACATACAGAGTATACAGTATGTATGTATATTGTTTATTTCATAGTGCCACTTGGGGAGCAGCCTGTACATTATAACAATTAAAGATTATACAGTATGTTACGTATATGTTTACTTTCTATAGCGTCACATTGGGGACGCACGCTGGTACATGATAACAATTAAAGATATACAGTATGGTATGTTATATGGTTTTATTTATTTATTTACTAGCGCCACTTGGGCACACAGCGCTGTACCATTGTATAACAATACAGATTATACAGGTATGTATATGTTATTTATTATAGCGCCACTTTTGGGGGACAACAGCGCTTACATTATAACAAATACAGATTATACAGTATGTTATGTATATGTTTATAAGCTCCACTGGGGTTACACAGCGCTTAATTATAACAATACAGATTATAAGTCTGTATGTATATGGTCTATTATATAGCGCAGGCGTGGGTAGCCAGGTTCGCTGTAAATTTATACAATCAGATTATACAGTACTGTATATGTATAGGTTAGTTATATAGCGCCATGGGTAACACAGCGCGGTACATTATTAACAAAACAGAGTATTAAAACAGTATGTAGTATATGTTTATTTCTATTAGAGCCGCTTGGGTAGCAGCGTGACATATAACAATACAATTATACAGTATGTATGTATATGTTTATTATATAGACGCCACGGGGGTACACAGCGATGTACATTATAACAATACCAGATTAACAGTATGTATATGGTTATTATATAGCGCATTTAGGATTAATCTCCACATGCGACTCTTTCGGTCTTATCATACTGTCTCCTCTCTTCATTCCTACAATCCTCTTCTCTCACAGTCCTCTCGTCTACTCTTCTAACATATGGCAGCTCCCACCCATATGTATAAATATACAGAGAAGGAATGTTCTGGGCATACAATAAGCTATACCCTCATACTGTACTGTCTATGGGAAACAATATGGCAGCTCCCACCCATATGTATAAATATAAATATACAGAGAAGGAATGTTCTGTACATACAATAAGCTTTACCCTCATACTGTACTGTCTAAGGGAAACAATATGGCAGCTCCCACCCATATGTATAAATATACAGAGAAGGAATGTTCTGGGCATACAATAAGCTATACCCTCATACTGTACTGTCTAAGGGAAACACTATGGCAGCTCCCATCCATATGTATAAATATACAGAGAAGGAATGTTCTGTACAAACAATAAGCTATACCCTCATACTGTACTGTCTAAGGGAAACAATATGAGACAGTAAGTATGAGGGTATCGCTTTTGTATGTACAATAACATGCCTTCTCTGTAATATTTTATATTTATACTATGGGTTTGGAGCTGCCCGATGTTTTCCCTTAGATCAGTACATATGAGGGTATAAGGGCTTATGTGTGTACAGAACATTCCTTCTCTGTATATTTATATTTATACATATGGGTGGGAGTGCCCATATTGTTTCCCTTAGACAGGTACGTATGAGTTATAGCTTTGTTATACAGAAAATTCCTTCTCTGTAATTTATCCATATGGTGGACTGCCATACTTGTTTCCCTTATACAGTCTGTATGAGGGTATAGCTTATTGTGGTGTCTAGAACTTCCTTCTCTTATATTTATATTTATACTATGGGTGGGATCTGCCTAATTGTTTTCCCTAGCCAAGTACAGTATGAGGGTACATAGCTCAGTGCTACTAGACATATGGGTGAGGAGCTGCCTATATTTGGGCTTTTTTTCCCCTTAAACCCATGTACAGTTCTGAGGGGTATACGCCTATGTGTGTGGTACAGAACATGCTTTCCTTTCTCTTATATGTTTCTAGTTAAACATATTGTGGTGGGATGTGATTGCCATTATCACGTGTTTCCCTTAGACAGGGCTCGGTTTGCAATTCTCCCCTGGGCCCCGCGCTACATTTGCCCGTTCTCCGTATAACCTGTTGAGGCTGAGTGTGGACAGAACATTCACCTCTCTCCGTGACTGTGGGTGGGTGGGGGGCTGTCTATGTTTATACATATGTGGGGAGCTAGGAAACCAACGACCCTGGATTGTTTCCCTTAGACAGTTAGGAAGGGTGTTGTGCAATGGTCAGGGGGTGCAAAGTGGCTACTTTTTTATAACCGACTGAATTCAAAACATAGCACAATACATCTTCAAACGACACATCAGACATCACTAGTACTAATGGATATACTTCGGAACTTGCCATACAAATATCATTTTGGACGCCCACATAGACAGTACATTATGAGGTACTTATGGTGGTACACGGCCGCATAACACACAACTTCCCTTCACTCTCACTTGTAATGAGAGTAGTGTTAGACTGTAAAGTGTCAAGCAGTCCTTCCCAATTTTCACTTATAGACGTAAACAGTATGAGAACTTGAGAGATTGACGACCAGTCACCACCATCAAATTAACCTAAAACATCTTTTAAAATTATTAACAAGCTGGGAGGATTATCTGGGTAAGCAACTTCACTGAACATTCAATACTCACACCTCTACAATATCACCTAAAAAAAAGAGACTAGGCCTATAATTCTGTGTACAAACATCCTTCTCTGATATAATTGAACATATGGTGACTGGCCAATGTTTCCTTACGTACAATAGAGTATTATCTTTGTTTTACAAACATTCCTTCTCGTATATTTATACATATGTGGATCTGCCATAGTGTTTCCCTTAGCTACATAATGATGTAATACTTATTGTTGTAAAACATTCCTTCTCTGTATATTATCTTTTATACAATGGGGAGCTGCCATATTTTTTCCCTTAGAACATACACATTATTATTTTATATCTTATTAATTTCGTTTACATAACATTCTCTCTTAATTTATATTTACATATGATGGGGGCTGCCATATTGTTTTTCCCTTAGACGTACAGTATGAGGGTATATCTTCCTGCTTACTGGACCAGTCCAGAACGCCGCGCGAATTAAATCGTCTGTGAACTTTGTTACTGAGCGCTAGCTTATTGTGGTGTACCAGAACACTCCTCTCTCGTGTATAAATTTATATTTTATACAGTATGGGTGGAGAAGCTGCCATATTTGTTTATTCCCTTAACCATACACCTGAAATGAGGGTATGCTTAATTTGTGGTACAAATGGTATAGTACTAAGGTAACATCTTTTGTTGTACAGAACTCAATCTCTTATATTTATACATATGGGTGGTAGCTGGCCATTTTAAATTTGTTTCCCTTAGACGTCAGTATGGGTAGCTCATTGTATGTACAGAACATTCCGTTCTGTATTTTAACATATGGGGGGAGCTGCCATATTTTTCCTTAGACAAGTCAGTATAGGGTATAGCTATTGTGTGTAAAACATTTCTTCTCTGTCTACTTCTCTTTTAATTTATGGGTGGAGCTGCCATATTGTTTCCTATAGACAAGTAAGTATGAGGCAGTATAGCTTTTGTGTAAACACGAACATTCCTTCTCTGTAATATTATATTTACATAATGGTGGGAGCTGCCATATGTTTTCCCTTAGACAGTACAGTATGAGGTATAGCTTATTGTATGCAAACATCTCCTTCTCTGATATTTTATACTATGGTGGGGAGCTGCCATATTGTTCCCTTAGACAGTACAGTATGAGTATAGCTTATTGTATGTACAGAACATTCCTTCTCTCTATATTTTATTATACATATGGGTGGGAGCTGCCATATTGTTTCCTTAGACGTACAGTATAGGGTATAGCTTTAGTGTATGTACAGAACATCCTTCTCATGTATATTTAATACATATGGGTGGGAGCTGCCATAGTTTTCCCTTAGACAGTACAGTATGAGGGTATAAGCTTATTGTGTGTACAGAACATTCCTTCTCTGTATATTTATATTATCCTATGGGTTGGGAGCTGCCATATTGTTTCCACTTAGACAGTACAGTTGAGGGTAATAGCTTATTGTGTACAGAACAATTCCTTCTCTTATATTTATATTTATACATATGGGTTGGAGCTGCCATATTGTTTCCTTAGAAGTACAGTATGAGGGGTATAGCTTATTGTGTGTACAGAACATTCCTTCTCTGTATATTTATATTTATACATATGGGTGGGAGCTGCATAGTGTTTCCCTTAGACAGTACAGTATGAGGGTATAGCTTATTGTGTGTAACAGAACATTCCTTCTCTGTATATTTATACATATGGTGGGAGCTGCCATATGTTTCCCTTAGCAGTACGTAATGAGGTATAGCTTTTTTGTTATAGAAACATTCCTTCTCTGTATATTTATATTATAAATATGGTGGGAGCTGCCATATTGTTTCCCTTAGACAGTACAGTATGAGGGTATAGCTTATTGATGTACAGAACATTCCTTCTCTGTATATTTAATATATGGGTGGGAGCTGCCATATTGTTTCCCTATAGACAGTACAGTATGAGGGTATAGCTTATTGTGTGTACAGAACATTCCTTCTCTGTATATTTATATTTATACATATGGGTGGGAGCTGCCATATGTTTCCCTTAGACGTACAGTATGAGTGTATAGCTTATTTGTGTGTACAGAACATTCCTTCTCTGTATATTTATTTTATACATATGGTGGAGCTGCCATATTGTTTCCTTAGACCAGTACAGTATGAGGGTATAGCTTATTGTTTGTACAGAACATTCCTTCTCTGTATATTTATCATATGGTGTGGAGCTGCCATATGTTTCCCTTAACAGTACATGTATGAGGGTATAGCTTATTGTGTGTACAGACATTCCTTCTCTGTATATTTATATTTATACATATGGGTGGGAGCTGCCATATTGTTTTCCCTTTAGACAGTACAGTATGAGGGTATAGCTTATTGTTGTACAGAACATTCCTTCTCTGTATATTTATACATATGGGTGGGAGCTGCCATATTGTTTTCCCTTAGACAGTACAGTATGAGGGTATAGCTTATTGTTGTACAGAACATTCCTTCTCTGTATATTTAATACATATGGGTGGGAGCTGCCATATTGTTTCCCTTAGACAGTACATTATGAGGGTATAGCTTATTGTGTGTACAGAACATTTTCTTCTCTGTATATTTATATTTATACATATGTGGTGGGAGCTGCCATAGTGTTTCCCTTAGACAGTACAGTATGAGGTATAGCTTATTGTGTGTACAGAACATTCCTTCTCTTGTATTTTATAT
The DNA here is from genome assembly GCA_019447015.1 of Hymenochirus boettgeri. Lineage (NCBI taxonomy): Eukaryota > Metazoa > Chordata > Amphibia > Anura > Pipidae > Hymenochirus > Hymenochirus boettgeri. The sequence continues at coordinate 4,367,401 of CM033470.1, forward strand.
TTATACATATGGGTGGGAGCTGCCATATTGTTTCCTTAGACAGTAAGGTATGAGGGTATAGCTTATTGTTGTGTACAGAACATTCCTTCTCTGTATTTTATATTTATACATATGGGTGGGAGCTGCCATATTGTTTCCCTTAGACAGTACAGTATGAGGGTATAGCTTATTGTTGTACAGAACATTCCTTCTCTGTATATTATATTTATACATATGGTGGGGCTGCCATATTTTTCCCTTAGACAGTACAGTATGAGGTATAGCTTATTGTGTGTACAGAACATTCTTCTCTGTATATTTATATTTATACATATGGTGGGAGCTGCCATATGTTTCCCTTAGACAGTACAGTATGAGGGTATAGCTTATTGTGTGTCCAGAACATCCTTCTCTGTATATTATATTTATACATATGGGTGGGAGCTGCCATATTGTTTCCCTTAGACGATACAGTTGAGGGTATAGCTTATTGTGTACAGAACTTCTTCTCTGTATATTATATTTACATTATTGGAGCTGCCATATTGTTTCCCTTAGACAGTACAGTATGAGGGTATAGCTTATGTATGTACAAACTTCCTTCTCTGTATATTTATACATATGGTGGGAGCGTCCATATGTTTCCCTTAGACAGTACAGTATGAGGATATCTTATTGTGTTACAGAACATTCCTCTCTGTTTATATTTATACATATGGGTGGGAGCTGCCATATTGTTTCCCTTAGACAGTAAGTATGAGGGTATAGCTATTGTATGTTACGAACCTTCTTCTCTGTATATTTATACATATGGGTGGGAGCTGCCATATGTTCTCTTAGACAGTACAGTATGAGGGTTAGCTTATTGTAGTGTACAGAACATTCTTCTCTGTATATTTATATTTATACATATGGGTGGGAGCTCCATATGTTTCCCTAGACAGTACAGTATGAGGGTAAAGCTTATTGTGTACAGAACATTCCTTCTCTGTATATTTATACATATGGGGGAGCTGCCATATGTTTCCTTAGACAGACAGTATGAGGGTATAGCTTATTGTGTGTACAGAACATTCCTCTCTGTATATTTATATTTATACATAGGGGGGAGCTGCCATATTGTTCCTTAGACAGTACAGTATGAGGGTATAGCTTATTGTGTGTACGAAACATTCCTTCTCTGTATATTTAATTTATACATATGGGATGGGGGCTGCCATATTGTTTCCCTTAGACAGTACAGTATGAGGGTATAGCTTATTGTGTTACAGAACTTCCTTTCTCTGTATATTTATATATACATATGGGTGGGAGCTGCCATATGTTTCCCTTAGACAGTACAGTATGAGGGTATAGCTATTGTGTGTACAGAACATCCTTCTCTGTTATTTATTTTATACATATGGTGGGAGCTGCCATTTGTTTCCGCCCTTAGACTACAGTATAGGGTATAGCTTATTGTGTGTACAGAAACATTCTTTCTCTGTATATTTATATTATACATATGTGGGAGCTGCCATATGTTTCCCTTAGACAGTACAGTATGAGGTATAGCTTATTGTATGTACAGAACATTCCTTCTCTGTATATTTATACATATGGTGGGAGCTGCCATATTGCTTCCCTTAACAGTACAGTATGAGGGTATATCTTATTGTGTGTACAGAACATTCCTCTCTGGTTATTATTTATACATATGGGTGGGAGCTGCCATATTGTTTCCCTTAGACAGTACAGTATGAGGGTATAGCTCATTGTATGTACAGAACATTCCTTCTCTGTATATTTATACATATGGGTGGGAGCTGCCATATGTTTCCCTTAGACAGTACAGTATGAGGTAAGTCTATTGTGTGTACAGAACATTCCTTCTCTGTATAATTATTCAGAGATTATCTCTTGACAATCGAAGAAATGAAAAGGATTTTCACTGCCATTTAATGGAGCAATTTTAAAACCGTATGTAGGCCCATTAGAATTGTCTGCTTGTCTAATTGTGGCGAGATCAGTATTCCCAGCACACGAGACTACAAAGTGGCATCTGCTGCCGCAGAGCTGCTCTGACTGGCTGAAACATGTACACAATTCTGATGATGCCAGATATAATGAGCCCAAGGGGGGGAGAGACTATTTAATGGTAACAAAGCCGCCATATATGCAGATTGTGCTGGACAACCCGGAATAAAAATCAAAACACTTTCATCTATTGTAAATTCTCTAACTATAAAATAATGACTTTATGTTGGGTGCACAGCATATGGGGATTACCCAGAAGTCTCTTGTCGAGAAATCGTAATGTTTCGTTTTGTGTAACCATGATGTACGGCCCAAACCCTTGTTATACGGTATAACAACAATCGTGCACTATAATGGGTAAACCTCCCGTGTTTCCGACTTCTTTTGTATGGTTAAATGGCAATAAGCTACGGCGACAATAGCCAGAATGTAAACACCCCTGAAAATTGTGGCAAGCACACACACGCATTTTCACACGTGTTACCGTATGCTTGTGCTGTGATCCGCTCTAAAACGCGGAATCAGATCACACGTTAACAGTGATGTGTGGCCTAGCCCTAAATATGGCCCACACTGCGCCAGTGTAGCGCAGCAACGTATTAGTGCAAGATCCCCCCTTGGCACTGGCTCTTCTCAGATGTCAATGGGATAATGTATTATCAGGTACAGGTACTGACAGACGTGGACTGTGTTCAAGGGATTTTAAAGCCATTTCACATCTAAATTATACCCTTTGGGAATAAATTTAAAAAAATAATCCGCACCCATGGGCTGAATCTGATGTAACACGGCAAATGGAAAGGAAGAAAAGGCATTCAAACCTTCGGCCGAGGGAACGGCAAGGCCTTTAAGGGATTATAAAAACTGTAACAAGGAGTTTACGAAAGCCACTCAAACTACTAAAATTAATAATGAAGTTAATGATAGCTGAACAAGCCATCACTAAGCCTAAAAATGTTATTAAACGTATATTTTCAATAAAGTTTAACGAAGAGAGGACTATAGAATGGTGGCACCATGTAATTAATGTGGATAAAAGTTTATTTACGGAGGATTGCGATAAAGCACTGTCTTGATACTTCCCCCCCCTCTGTATACACTATAGAGATCCAAGTACAAATATCATAGGTATAGTACCACCGTCTATACTCGCTATAAACCGCCCGAGTATAAACCGGTACCCAATTTCACCTAAAAAATCTAATAAAAGTTGTGACTCGAGTATAACCGAGGGTAGAACTTTGCATTCAAGATGTTTGGCAACTTTACAACTCCACTCCCCAGCTAATAAAGCATGCTGGGAGTTGTAGTTTCCAAACATCTTGAATTCCACCGCTCACCCTCCCACCCATTTCAGTTTTACCTGTGGGGCTCTCCTTCCATCCAGGAGCTGTGGGCTCTCCTAAATCCAAGGCTTCCTGGGACTGTGGCTGGCATTGAGGTAGGTCCCTCCTCCATTCCGAAAGCAAGCGCGTCAATAGCAACCATGTAATTTTTCTTTTTCTTCTTCTTCAATTATCCAATGCAGCAGCTATGGACAAAGTCTGATCCAGGTCTCCAAGACCAAATCCTAGTTCGTCGCCTACTGCTCAGCTCCCATTGTCCCCAGGCGACTGAAATAAGGCCACTGATCCCTTCAGAAGAAAAGGAAAACAGCCCAGAACTGGCACCAGAAGAGGAGGGTGAAGGACCCGAGGGCCCACAAAGTCTTTGAGGAGAAGGACTAACGGGTCCCAGCAGACGACAAGAGGAAGAAATTAAGAGCATGGACGGATGAGCCCCATTGCAACCATTCCTATGGGAGTGACTGTCCCTCGCACAGGCTGCTGGGAAAAACCATCAACCAGCTCCAACAAAATGGCCACGACCACAGCTAAGACACTTCCGACAGCAGCGTCCTCTCCATTCCGGTAGCCGCACTATCATTCCATGTAGTGGGCGCGCCGGCTGATGTCACTAATTGGCCGGCCGGCAGTGACGTCTGCCGCGCGCCAGTACATGAATTATCGTTCGGTCTGCCGTAATGGAGAGGACGCTGCGCCGGAATGGAGAGATGCTGATCTTCATGGCACTTAGTGACTCGAGTATAAACCTAGTCCAAGTTTTCAGGCTGATTTTACAGCCTGAAAACTCGGGTTTATACTCGGTATATACGGTAGCATAATGGTATAACGATTCAAGTGCACTTGGTTGACCACGGATTGGTAGCAGAAAAACTAAATAAAGGTTAATATTAATAAATCTTCCTGGACCGGATACAATACCATCCTCGGTACTTAGGGGGAGCTAAGTTTCAGTTTTTATCTAGGCCATTGGTTCTTATTTTTTGCAGATTCCTTCTATCCGGTGGTGTGCCTCTGGATTGGAAAAAGGCTGATGTTATTCCAATATCAAAAAGGAGGTCGTCGTTCACAGCCTGGTAATTACAGGCCTGTATTTAACTCATGGTGGGAGATCCTGGCAATTTAATAAGGGAACATGTTCTAAGTAATGTTTCAGGACTGACCTTATAAGTAACACTAACAGCAGGGATTTAGGAGATAGCTCTTGGAAAAAACTAACTTGCTTGGCTTTTTTTCAGGAAGTAAGTAGAAATTTCAGACTCTATAAGGAATAGAACTTTTTTGTTTACTCATTCACGGTAAAAAGTCATGTACTTGTTACTTTCGGCTTTAATCTCATCCATTTATTCACGGTTTTCTAACAGGAACTAAGGAACAAAGCTCAGAGATCTGCACAACGCAATGGGGATCTGTTAAACAAACTCATATAAATGTGTTTTAGAAAAAAGGCAATGTTCCATTTTAACATCCTCATCTGAGAGCGCAGACAGTGGGCTGACTACAACTGCAATTTAGATGGCCAATTACCCATTTTTTTAATGTAATGCTGTAATGCGGTTAACGGGGAAGGGAGCGTATATACATTTAGGTTGATCAAGGAATTGCATGCACGGGATGAATAAAAGGCCCCGACATGGATAAAGGAATCCGCAATGGAACCAATTATTTTTTTGTATATAACAGCGCTCAAGTGCTCACAAATCGGAGTCCCCGCCAATCATGTGTCTTTTGCTTCATTACCTGATAATAATCCCAAATGAAATAAGACTTTCATTGTCACTTTAGCCGAGACTTTGAATTCTGGTCTTCCTTCCTTTTGTTACACATTGTTTTCACACGTGCGTCCCCCCGAGACGGTGGAATACTTGGATGGAGAATGTTTTCTATCGCGGTGACTTTTAAACTACCACTTTCCTGCTCTCGTTTTCGCTGTTTCCCATTGAAGCGAACGCAGCCAACGTGTAGTTTATATCGTTTTAAGAACAGAAGGACGACTTGGAGAATTAGCCAGTTGGGCCAAACTATAAGGTCTTTCACTCATCTCCAATCTCTTTTATCTGATCCTTGTCATGCCTCAATGCTCCTCCGTAATGAATCTGCTTCTCGTCCTCGGCCAGGAATCCCCTGAGATGCCCGTCCCAAACTCTTCCCCGAACTGATTATTCTGGAACTCCGGGATATTGTATGTCTTCAGGTGGAATGATTGTAGCTTCCACTTGGAAACGCCGGTGTAATATTTATCTTTAATTTAGTGCTGAGATTCAACCAATGTTACTTTTCTTATTGCTGCTTACTACTAAGACCAACACACAGACAATCTCGATCTCCTGATATTGTACGATTGCGCTTTGTGTATGCTGGGTACACACAGTAAGAATAAGGGCAGTGATATCGCCGGATCTGATGGTTTGGGCGGGCTTTAATGGTTATGTGTGTAGTACGCTGCCGACGAACCACGGTCGTTCTTAAAGAACAAAGTGGATCCTGAGCCAGAGCAGGATTATCCACTACGTCAGCCCTGCCCGGGGCCAATTGGATTTAAATCCATCTCTGTTTCAAATATCAGGGAGGGCAAGTAGGCCCAGTTACACATAGGGGGCACCGCTAGGTCCCCTTGAACCAAACAGATACAATTCGTTAAAATGGATGGTTGCTTGTTAGATTGTGTAATGTTGGTTTGTTTATTTTCTTTCCAATCACATTGATAATCATCCCTCCCGAATTCCCTGGAAGTCTAAATGATAACCTCTGGAATCTGCTTTATATTCATTTGGCTTAGAGTTCTGTTTCTTCTTCTTTCTTTCCTTTTATTCTTCCGCTTTTTTGAACCGTATCTCCTCCCACATTTTTTTTGAGCTAAGAACATGAAATCGGTAACCGACGTGCGGTGCATTAGAGAAGTGTGCTATCTTCTAGTAAGGAATCCGCGGAAGCATTACTACGGCGTTTCGTCGAATTTTCCTTTCCGGACAATTTTTACCATAGACATAATGGACAATCCTCAAATGTGGATATTGCAAAACATTTTGTTTTCTGTCATAATAACAAATGTGGGATCCCACCACCCCCCACAACAGACCACTTGCCAGGTACAACACCCACCTACTGACCGACCTTTCCATTCCCAAGACAATATTTAAGGGTAACTAAGTCAAAAAACTAATTTTTGATTAGTCATACAATTAAAAGTTAGTTATAGAGTCAGACCTACCTCATATGGTAACACACCCACTGACGCTAACTTTTGATTTAATCCTCACAATAAAAGATAGTTTTTATGGTTGAAACACAAAAAAGACATACCCCCCCACCCCTCTACCAGCCCGGTACAACATCACCTACTAATCCTACTTATCCATTTAACGGTGGCAGCCTAATTTTAAAGGGTAACTAAAGTAAAAAAAACTAATTTAGATTTAATCCTGCCATAAAGATAGTTTTTATGTTCTAAACCCAAAAAGACCATACCCCAACCAGAACCCAGGTACAACAACACCCCTACTGATTTACTTATCCATTACTGTGGCAGCCATACTTAAAGGGTAACTAAAGTAAAAACAAATTTGACCAAATCATCAAAAAAGTTTGTTTTTTTAAACCCCACATGTCACGGTACACACCTACTGACCTTACTACCCCTCCATTACGTTGCAGCCAACTTAAAGGGTACTAAGATTTTAAAAAAAGTTTTGACCATTCCTCAAAAAGTTTGTTTTTTTTAATTTCCAAACCGATCCATGTACACACTCCCTATTCACCTCCCTTCCATTTTCTGGCAGCCATATATAGAAGGGTAACTTAAGTCAAAAAAACAATTTGACTAATTATAAACAACTTTTATTTTTACCGTGTCTGTGTCCCAGGTACATACTACTGACACTACCCGTACCCGTCCATTACTGTGCAGCCATACTTAAAGGGTAACAAAGTAACAAAAATAAAATAAAATTTTTGACCAATCACAAAAAGTTGTTTTTTTTTTTAAACCCCCACTGAGACAGGTACAAAACAACCCACCTACTGACCTACCCTTTTCCATTTCTGTGGCAGACATCCTTAAAGGTAACTATCAGCAAAATAATTTTGATCAAAAAGGTTTGTTTTTTAACTTCCAACCTGACCAGGTCCAATACACCAACTGAGGTCCCCTCATATCATGTGCAATCAGATTTAAAAGGGTAAGTATAGTCCAAAAAAACATTTTGACCATCATCCAAAACTAAACTTTCCCTCAGATTGGACATCTCCTGTATCCATTCTGTATCTCCATTTCATTATTAATGTCTTTGGGAGTTCTGATTGGTTGGCACTAGAGATGGGTATCTGACATGAAACCTCGGTTCACAATCCCGAATGATCTGAATGATCCGGATTGTCCGGATTTCGGAACAAAGTTTCGATAATTTTTGAAAAAATACATCAAAAGTCGAAAATCCTCGAAAATACGATTGGAACTCGAAGTGGATTCCGATCGATTTTCGGGAATTTTTGAACATTTTGATGCTATTTTAAGATGTCAATATTTTAAACCATCAGGTGGTCTCGTGGTCTCCAGCTTCGTCCACAATTCCATTTTCTCTGGTCTCCATAACTTCTCCCTGATCTGCAAAATAATTTACTGCCCCGCACGGCTGTATTATGTCTGTATCTGGCTCTTGCCACCCACGGTAATGTCAGGCTGAGGGGGAATTCAAGCCAGGCAACTCCTAACATGAGGAATAGTGTAGTGGGACCATTACGACAGGAGAATAAATGGCTTATTAAATTCCTTTCCAAAGGCCTAAACGCAGCTTTTCCCCCTCTCCAAGAGTCAATCCTGGGAAGTGGTGTCATTTAACTGGCGCCGTCTTCCTCTCGTAGCACAAATAAAAGACACATTGCGCTGAGAGAACGAGTGTTTTCTAGCGACGTTTTACTTGGGCAGGAGATTTATATTCCCCCCCCAAAAATTGCCTTTTTATTTCACTTTACCAGAGACTTGGAAGCTTTAAAGTAAACAGCCAAGTGACCCGTATGGTTTCTATCTATCTATTTCTATCTATCTATCTATCTATCTATCTATCTATCTATCTATCTATCTATCGATCATCTATCTATCTATCTATCTATCTCTCTATCTAATCTATCTATCTATTATCTTCTAATTATTTTCTATTATCTATCTATCTATCCAGCCATCTATCCATATATCTGCTATCTATCTATCTATGGCTATTATCTATCTATCTATCTATCTATCTATCATTTATCGATATATCTACTAATCTATCAATTTATCTAGCTACTATCTCTCTATCTATCTATCTATCCTATTATCCTATCTATCATCATCTATCATCTATTCTATTTATCTATCTATCTATCTATCTATCTATATATCTATCTATTATCTGATTATCTGATTATCTATCATCTATCTATCTATCGATCCTATCTGATCTCTCTAGCTAATCTATCTATTATCTACATCCATCTATCTATTATCTATCTATCTATCTATTATCTATCATCATCTATCTATCTATCTCTCTTATCTATCTCAGCTATCTATCTATCTATCTATCTATCTATTATCTATCTAAAACTCTACTACTCCTAAAATCTATAAAACAATCCTATTCATCTAATATCTATCTAAAACCTATCTACTAAGCTAAAACTAAACTACTAAAAAATCTAATCGAAAAACCTAAAAAACTAACTATCAAAGAAAATCTATCTATCGATCTATCTATCTATCTATCTATCCAGCTATCTAGATCTATCTACTTCTCTTCTATATCTATCTATCTATCTATCTATTATCTATCTATCTATCTATCTAGCTATCTATCTATCTAGCTATATCTATCTATCGATCCTATCTTCTATCTACTTTTCATCATCTTATGGTATAATACTATAATTTGTAGTTTCTGGTTGGTACAGGGATACTATATAATATTGAGAATTACTGGTATTAATACATATACTGTAGTTCTGGTTGGTCAGGTATACTATATAATTGAGAATTACTGGTATTATACATATACTGTAGTTCTGGTTGGTACAGGGATACTATATAATATTGAGAATTACTTGTATTAATACATATACTGTAGTTCTGGTTGGTACGGGGATACTATATAATATTAAGAATTACTGGTATTAATACAAATACTGTAGTTCTGGTTGGTACAGGGATACTATATGATATTGAGAAATACTGGTATTAATACATATACTGTAGTACTGGTTGATACGGGATACTATATATTTCTGGTTGGTACGGGGATACTATATAATATTGAGAATTACTGGTATTAATATATATACTGTAGTTCTGGTTGGTACGGGGATACTATTAGTATTGAGAATTACTGGTATTAATACATATACTGTAGTTCTGGTTGGTACGGGGATACTATATAATATTGAGAATTACTGGTAATACATATACTGTAGTTTTTGGTTGGTACAGGGACACTATTAATATTGAGAATTACTGGTATTAATATATATATATACTGTAGTTCTGGTTGGTACGGGGATACTATATAATATTGAGAATTACTGGTATCAATACATATACTGTAGTTCTGATTGGTACGGGATACTATATAATATTGAGAATTACTGGTATTAATACATATACTGTAGTTCTGGTTGGTACAGGGATACTATATAATATTGAGAATTACTGGTATTAATGCATATACTGTAGTTCTGGTTGGTACAGGGATAATATATAATATTGAGAATTACTGGTATTAATACATATACTGTAGTTCTGTTGGTACAGGGATACATATAATATTGAGAATTACTGGTATTAATACATATACTGTAGTTCTGCTTGGTACGGGGATACTATATAATATTGAGAATTACTGGTATTAATACATATACTGTAGTTCTGCTTGGTACAGGGATACTATATAATATTGAGAATTACTGGTATTAATACATATACTGTAGTTCTGCTTGGTACAGGGATACTATATAATATTGAGAATTACTGGTATTAATACATATACTGTAGTTCTGGTTGGTACGGGGATACTATATATATTGAGAATTACTGGTATTAAAACATATAAGTAGTGTTCTGGTTGGTACAGGGATACTATAAATATTGAGAATTACTGGTATTAATACATATACTGTAGTTATGGTTGGTACGGGGATACTATTAATATGAGTATACTGGTATTAATACCGTACATATCTGTAGTTCTGGTTGGTACAGGATACATGGATACATGGATGACTGCATCCATGCCTTATTTTGCTGCTATCTATTTGTGCAGTCCCAAGCAATGGTGTAACTATAGATCTACTGCTAGATACCGTGTTTAAACAGCTGATCACCCATATTAGGGAAAGTGCATGTGATCAGCTGATCTAGCAGGCAGAATATATAGTTACACCATTGCTTGGACTGCACAAATAGATAGCAGGGTAGTAGTCTTGGATGCTGTACAGTGCCTGGGGCCACAAAAAACAGCCAGGAGGGCCGGATTCAGCCCGCAGGCCTTGAGTTTGACAACTGTGGACTAGATGGACGTATGTCTTTATTCAACCTCCAATACTATGTTACTGTGTAACTGTTATACAGACATTATGGGTAGGGTATAAAGGTTGGACTAGATGGACGTATGTCTTTATACAACCTCCAATACTATGTTACTATGTAACTGTTATACAGCATTACGGGTAGGGTATAAAGGTTGGACTAGATGGACGTATGTCTTTATACAACCTCCAATACTATGTTACTAGTAACTGTTATACAGACATCATGGGTAGGGTATAAAGGTTGGACTAGATGGACGTATGTCTTTATACAACCTCAATACTATGTTACTATGTAACTGTATACAGACATTATGGGTAGGGTATAAAGGTTGGACTAGATGGACGTAGTCTTTTATCAACCTCCAATACTATGTTACTATGTAACTATTATACAGACATTATGGGTAGGGTATAAAGGTTGGACTAGATGGACGTATGTCTTTATACAACCTCCAATACTATGTTACTATTAACTGTTATACAGACATATGGGTAGGGTATAAAGGTTGGACTAGATGGATGGATGTCTTTATACAACCTCCAATACATGTTACTATGTAACTGTTATACAGACATTAGGGTAGGGTATAAAGGTTGGACTAGATGGACGTATGTCTTTATACAACCTCCAATACTATGTTACTATGTAACTGTTATACAGACATTATGGGTAGGGTATAAAGGTTGGACTAGATGGACGTATGTCTTTATACACCTCCAATACTATGTTACTATGTAACTGTTATACAGACATTATGGGTAGGGTATAAAGGTTGGACTAGATGGACGTATGTCTTTATACAACCTCCAATCTATGTTACTATCAGGGAGATTCACCCAGAGCCGTGAATCTTACCCCCACGTAAGTATTTAACACAGCTATAGCGCTAAGACCTGCGTACCCCTGGTAAATCGCTTTGCGACAGCCTCTTCCGGCACTAGTGCAGTCGCCACAAATCGATACTTACATTGCACTAACCGATCGTAAATTGTTAAGGACAGAATGGAGCACTGCACAGCTACAGAGCTTCTCTGTGAATTCCCACACAAGTCTTTAATGCAAATGGCCTGTAAAGATTTTTTTTTTCTCTGAGATATTCTGCCTGAGCCATATTTGTTTTGTTTTTGCTCAATTTTTCCAACATGGCCCAGTGATATTCCTTTTATTACTTACCCTATCCCCCTCTCTGTCCCATTGGCTCTTTAACTTACTTATGGGTAGGAGCTGCCATATTGTTTCCATAGACAGTACAGTATGACAGTATAGCTTATTGTGTGTACAGAACATTCCTTCTTGTATATCTATATTTATACATATGGGTGGGAGCTGCCATAGTGTTTCCTTTAGACAGTACAGATAGTATAGGTATAGCTTATTGTGTGTACAGAACATTCCTTCTCTGTATATTTATATGTATACATATGGGTGGGAGCTGCCATATTGTTTCCATAGACAGTACAGTATGACAGTATAGCGTATTGTGTTATACAGAACATTCCTTCTCTGTTATATCTTATTTACATATGGGTGGGAGCTGCCATAGTGTTTCCTTTAGACAGTCAGTTAGAGGGTATAGCTTATTGTGTGGACAGAACATTCCTCTCTGTATATTTATATTTATACATATGGGTGGGAGCTGCCATAGTAGTGTTTCCCTTAGACAGTACAGTATGAGAGTATACTTATTGTGTGTACAGAACATTCCTCTCTGTATATTATATTTATAATATGGGTGGGAGCTGCCATATTGTTTCCCTTAGACAGTACAGTATGAGAGTATAGCTAATTGTGTGTACAGAACATTCCTTCTCTGTATATTTATATTTATACATATGGGTGGAGCTGCCGTGATTCGGTTTTGCTTGTGATGACACAAGCTACAGGTATGTAATACCAGTAATTCTCAATATTATATAGTATCCCCGTACCAACCAGAACTACACTATATGTATTAATACCAGTAATTCTCAATATTTTTTAGTTTTAGAAACTTATCCAGGCCTTTTTTAAAGTTATTCAATGAACTTGCCATTACCACATCTGCTGGAAGACAGTTCCACAGTTTCACCGTTCTCACTGTAAAGAAACCTTTCCTAACCTGAAGATGAATCTTCTTCTCTTTCAACCTTAAAGGATGTCCACGTGTCCTCTGATATGAAAGAGATTTTTTAAATAAAACCCTAATCGGACATTTGCCACCGCCAAGGAATTCTTTAAGATGTAGATTTTAAAAGTTCTAGAAGCATCTAATGGGCTGTAGTTTGGCTATCCCTGGTCTAGATTCCAAACCTGTATATATTTTGCTGTTCTGCTATTCCCTTAACCCCCCGCCTCCTTTCACGAGCTTCTATAATTGTCACCGTAATTGGGTTTCTATTCTGTTTAATCTGTAGACCGTATGCGGTGGAAATCCATTTGCCCCTCTCTGTAGCCACCCAACCGGCAAGAGAGCCAAAGATAAAAGAACAAAATGTACCGTTTGTCTATCACGCCAAAGCACGAAACACTCACAAGGGCACAGTCTGCGAGGGGCACACAATGTTCCTCTTCCCCCCCCCCCCTGTATTCTCTTTTGCTGTAAAGTGCTGTCTTGATTGTTTCCATCCTGTTTTCTTTCTCTCTCTTGTTAAACGCTTTATTTCTTACGGAAAAGAGAAAATCTGTGCCCCTGTTATGTGTTCGCTAAACGGCTTTCATAGTCTCGCTTTATGGAGAATAAAATATTCCTTTCTGGAGAGAGTCATCAAAGCTGTAGCAGCTGCACCTCGGAAGAGAAAAGAGGGGAGTATATAGAAATAAATATACTTTTAAACAAAGCCCTTTGTATAACACAGGCCTTTATAAGACTTAAAGGGCAGTTTGATTATGGTACTTAAAGGGAATCTCCACCCTCCAAATAACATTTCATATTCTGATAGAGAAGCCCCCAAAGATAAAGATAGTTATAATCTCACTGCCCAAAACTGCACTGAAAGCTAATTATTAGCTCAATTCCTCTTTCAGATACTACAAACTCCTTTCACTTCCTGGTTGAATAAGTTTAATAAGATTAATAAGTTACCTAGAGGCTTGTCCACTGAGAGCATTGGAAAGCTCACCTGAGCATGTGTGACAGCTCTGAGCTTCCCATGCTCTTAGCAAATTGCCTGCAGGGATTGTGCTGAATAACCAGCTATGTCTAACTAGACCTTAACTAGACCTTTAAATGCTTGTTCACAATAGACGCATTTTATTGCTTTTCGGTGTGTTTTTATGACACATGTGTTAGCAAAAACAGCAAGGACATAAAATCCCGTCTAGATGCCATAATACCGTTCACACTACTGCATTTCTGTGAATTGCGTTTTTGTAATGCACTGCTTGCAGCAGTTAATGCAATATCGCACTCAATGATAGTCCATGGAGAAGAAGAATAAATGCAGGAAAATGCTAATTTGTATGCTTTTTTTGCTACACCCCCCCCCCCCCCAAAAAAAACCACTGCATAAAAACACAATGAAAAACATATAAAAATATTATATAGTATCCCTGTACCAACCAGAACTACAGTATATGTATTAATACCAGTAATTCTCAATATAATATAGTATCCCTGTACCAACTAGAACTACAATATATGTATTAATACCAGTAATACTCAATATTATATAGTATCCCTGTACCAACCAGAACTATAATATATGTATTAATACCAGTAATACTCAATATTATATAGTATCCCCGTACCAACCAGAACTACAGTATCTGTATTAATACCAGTAATTCACAATATTATATAGTATCCCCGTACCAATCAGAACTACAGTATATGTATTAATACCAGTAATTCTCTATAGTATATAGTATCCCTGTACCAACCAGAATTACAGTATATGTATTAATACCAGTAATCCTCAATATTATATAGTATCCCTGTACCAACCAGAACTACAGTATATGTATTAATACCAGTAATTCTCAATATTATATAGTATCCCCGTACCAACCAGAACTACAGTATATGTATTAATACCAGTAATTCTCAATATTATATAGTATCCCTGTACCAACCAGAACTACATTATATGTTTTAATACCAGTAATTCTCAATATTATATAGTATCCCTGTACCAACCAGAACTACAGTATATGTATTAATACCAGTAATTCCCAATATTATATAGTATCCCTGTACCAACCAGAATTACAGTATATGTATTAATACCAGTAATTCTCAATATTATATAGTATCCCTGTACCAACCAGAACTACAGTATATGTATTAATACCAGTAATTCTCAGTATTATATAGTATCCCTGTACCAACCAGAACTACAGTATATGTATTAATACCAGTAATTCTCTATAGTATATAGTATCCCTGTACCAACCAGAATTACAGTATATGTATTAATACCAGTAATATGCAATATTATATAGTATCCCCGTACCAACCATAACTACAGTATATGTATTATATGTAAAATATGTAATAATTTGTATGCTTTTTTTGCTACAACCCTGCCCAAAATGCAAAAAAACACACTGCATAAAAACACAATGAAAAACATAAAAACACAACGCAAACGCCTAAAAACGCTTTGCAAAAAACAATTTGAATCACTATGCATTTTTTGAGGTCAGAAAGATTCCATTTTTACTAAGGGAGTCGCCTATGTTAAATAATGACCACAACATGCTTCCTTATACCGAAACACACTCCGCAAACAATGCCGCCATCGAATTATTCCATAATAGCCTCTATCAGTCAGGAAAATAAGGCCCCCTGCTGGTTCTAATGCCTTTTATTGGACATAAATTGGTTAGAGCCTGAAAGTGTTTAGAGTAAAGTACATAAGCTACTTAACCTCCGCTCCCTTCCTTCAAATTGCTTTTCAACATTTAAATCTCCGTTGGGCTTCCTGCTTTTTTTTATTTTATTTTTTTAAAATCATTTGCATCTCGTGTTTTTTAGACGTGGCTCAAACTACAAGGCGGGAATCGAGATGAATTAGAGCGTTCGGCAGGTTTTAAAATCAGAGGAATTTTCCGCTATTCGTTGATTTAGTAATAAATGGGCAGCTGGATAACAGCAAATCGGAATGCAGGAAGCTGATCACCTGACATTGGGGAATAGTGGAGTTTGTAGACTCCCTGCCGGTAGATATTATTACTGAATTAGTCTACCCATGTATAATAAAATCCCCAATCACTGCTGTTAATATACAATGAAAGGGTCACACGGTGTAACGGGTGTGTTACTTCTTCCAAACTTTCGGAACTGCTGGATTTCACGGAAAACTGATTTTCCAGATTTTCATTTTTTATCGAAATTACGCTAATCATCGACATCGAAAATAGCCGGTTATCAAAAACGAAACCACGAAAATCTCGGAAATTGTGAAAACGATTTCGGTAACCCTCAAAAATATATGTCAAGCGATTTCGGTACCTCTCGAATTTGTAATATCGGTAACTCTTGCAAGCAAAAAACAATTTCGGTAACTCTCGAATTTGTAATATCGGTAACTCTCGAAAGCAAGTAGCGATTTCGGTAACCCTCAAAAATAGTGCTCTATTTCGGTAACTGTCGAAAATAGAATGCGGAAGCTTGAAAACAGCCCGATCATGAGGAAAGATAGTTTTAAAATAAGTTTTGGTTCTATTTCCGGGTTCCCCAGACCATTCCCCAGGTCTCTGTATCATTTACAGTAACCGACTATTACTATTTGTCCCTCAAAATGGACAGAAACTTTCAATTTTTTTTCTCCCATAGAGAGAGGATAGTAATAATCTAATAGTAACAGCGATTACAAGGCTGTCCCTGTCTAGACATAACTTGTAATCACTGTTACTATTAGCTTAGTTACAATTAATTCACTTATTACAATACATTCCCGAACATTTACTTTCTAATCGATTGGCTGGTGTGTGACAGTTCATAGGACTGTGAGATCTATTTTGTTTTACAATGAAAAGAATAGGGCTGTCCAGTCATTTATATTCTTACAAGGGGTAATCCCACTTTATTGCAGATACACCAGCACACAACACTTGATAAAGGCCAAGCGGCCGAAACGTTGTGTGCTGGTGTATCTGCAATAAACTCCTTGCACGGATATAATCGACTGGAGTGCCCTATTCTTTTCAATGGAGAGTATTGTCTATCTGGCAGAGAAGGGATTGGACTGCTAGGAGGTACCTTGTGTATATTTGTGATCTATTTTGTTATCTTCTGTCCCTATATAGTTTGACACTCACACAGGAACATTAGCTCTCTCTAGATGATGTAGTAAGCGGCTGTGTGTGTGTTAAAAAATGCCACTTAAAAACCCTGTGCCGTGTTTAAAAAATATCCTGTGGACTACATGTTCTAGGAGATTCAATAAAGTTCTTATCATTAAAAATGGTGGTAATTTTGCCCCAACCAATCAGATATTATGTAACATTTGAAAGCTAACATCTGATTGGTTGGGGCAAAATTACCACCATTTTTAAAGATACTCAGGGTTATTCAATAATGTTCTTATCGTTAAAAATGGTGCTAATTTTGCCCCAACCAATCAGATGTTAGCTTTCAAATGTTAAATAATATCTGATTGGTTGGGGCAAAATTACCACCATTTTTAACGCTAAGAACTTTTATTGAATCTCCCTGAAGAACTTTTATTGAACTTTCCTGTTAGTGTATGTTCTATTGGATGTTTCAAGTGCAGTATTTGAACCATTGTGGCAAACTCGAAGAATCATGTACGCTGCATACTCACACAAGCTCAAAGCCTAAACATAACTGTGCATGTGCATGTTCCTGGGCCTGTAGCGAGCCTTCATGTGTTGCTTGCTTTGCTCTGTGTAGCACCATTTTAGATCCTTATTTCCTCCTATCGAACAGCTACAATTCATACTAAAGACCCTCTCAAAAAGAGGAAGAGTTATGATTATATCTCAAGCAGTAGGAAATAACCATATTGCCTTTTTATGCAGAAATTTAATTACAGTCACAAGACATCTTCAATACGTTTATTTATTTTGATTCTATCGCTTTGGTAACATATGGATGGTATTCCTTCCCCTCCCGGTTAATTAGAAAATAAAAATGTAGAAACGAGATGGAAATGAGAGTTTTTGTATACAGACACACAAATCTCCTCTCTAGCAAAAACACAGCTGCGGAAATCACTACAGTGCCAGCGCTGGGGGTGGGTTCGGGCGCGTTAATTCCTCTCGAAAAAAAAACTTTCCTTCTGAACTTCCAATCTGGCTGGCTACAAGAGTTATCAATCACAATGTTCCAAACCTTTCTATGAAGCCAAGAACATAACCCAGAGGGTTTAATGTTTATCTCAAAGAAGCAAAGAGAATTTGTAAACATCAACTTGCCACTAGTCAGTCAACTGAGAACCGTCCAATGAGAAAGTAACGACTACTCAGAATTTATAAAAATGGACAAAAAAATAATCCTCTGCCTTGTTGACTGCTATGACCTTTGTTTTGATTAATAGACCGGAAAAAGAAAGAAACCTTTCAAACTTTTTGTGATATAGTTAATGCTTCTTAATCTCTCCCTCTCTTAACCGAAGCCCCCTTTATCAGACCAGACTATCTATGAGGGCAAGCATGCTCAGTAATCATTATGAGGCACCACTGGGAGAGGAAATTCCCCAGCATGCAATTCACACACTAACTGTCACTGATACGGTAAACTACACACAGAAGAGTTTAAGATAAAAAAAAAAGGCACTTGATTGACAATTGAAAATCAAGAGGGTTCAGATTTGATAACTAAAGAAACAAGGGACATATAAACAAAACAAAACACAAATGATTACAGTGGTGGTTGCTAGGAATTATACTTTCCAATAATGGACTATTTGTAAGAAAAGATTTCGCATTGTACATACCCTTTAAAATTAAATATACTGTGCATAGTATACAAGTGTGCACATTTGCTCACTAAACTACTTCTGCTTTCTAGTGAAACACCAGAGGGCGCTAATATGCAATATGCAGGAACCAAACAGCAAACACAAAGTTAAACAACAACAAAAAAACCCTGTATATTATAATAGATAACGTAATAGAATTTTACATTAGCAAAGCTGCCAGATTCCATGTAATCTTTTTAAGAGCATCTTTAAAAATATAAATACTTTATTTTAAATGACTAATTTAGCTACATTGCGAAAAAGAGCGGTTAAAGGGCATCTATACTGAAAAATAGGTTATTTTAGATTGACCATAACTGGAAACTATAATTCTTCCCAACCACCACTGTATCATTTTTTTGTTGATCTGACCCCTATTTCTTTAGATATCCAATCAAAAACTTCTTATATTTCAGCTGTCAATCAAGTTCCTTGCTCTCAATAACTATTCTTCTGGGAGTAGTTTTACTGTAGCTGGAATGGTGACAGAGATTTGACGGTTGGAATGCTGTATGCTGTGTGCAGGCTTGACTGTTGGTTTGTGGGAAAAAGTCAGGTCAGATGGAAGTGGGAGTGGTTAATAGAGGGAGGAGGGATACTGCTCCTAAACAAAATGTGTGCTGGATTGAAGGCATGCAGCAACACATTCAAATCAGAGTAAGTGCTACTTACATGTTTACAATTATAGATTAAGATGAGGCAAAGTCATTTTTTCACTATAGTGTTCCTTTAAGAGCTGGTTCGCTCTCACCTCCCACAAAAGTGACCGTTTAAAATGGATTTCTGTAATGTACATTGCTTCATATCTTATTAAAGGCGAATATTAAAACACCGTGAAATGTAAAACGACTATTAAATATTAAGATTTTCATAAAATGAATATTAAAATATTTAAACATGTAAAATGAAGCACTTTTTCCCGGCAATGGTAATGCGATGAAAAAATCACCCTCATCTAAGGTGAATAGATTAAAACTTTCCCTTAGAAATTTCTGTACTGTTAATAGGAAATAATAACTAGGATGGAATTGTTACAATACGAAAGGAAACTTCTGAGAAACCTATGAAGATCTACAATATATCAGCTAGAATATTGCTGAGATAAAATGTTACCGTACTATGAATGAAGGGGGGAAAGGGGATATTATGTATCAATGTATAGAGGCTGGACAAAAAGTGATACTATGTATCAATGTATAGAGGCTGGACAAAAAGGGATACTATATATCAATGTATAGAGGCTGGACAGAAAGGGATACTATGTATCAATGTATAGAGTCTGGACAAAAAGGGATACTGTGTACCAATGTATAGAGTCTGGACAAAAAGAGATACTGTGTATCAATGTATAGAGGCTGGATAAAAAGGGATACTATGTATCAATGTATAGAGGCTGGACAAAAAGGGATACTATGGGGCATTTTTATAAAGGGCCGTTAACTTTCCGTCGCCGTTTTTCCCTCTATTTTCGCCAAAATCGGAATCGCCACAATTTCTGAAAAGGCAAAAACGGCGGCAAAAATTGCGGCAAAAAGTCAACGCCTCGATAACATCCCATCAGTTATCACTCGCTTCTACTTATAAAGCGGCACGACTGGCACTGGTGGCACCAATGGAGCCGATGTTGCCGACCACTTCTTTCAGGGTTTGAACCTCTTTATATAGGTTTGCTGAAGGGCCTTATCCAGTTGTGATTGGTCACTATATTGCATCGCCCCTATGTACCAAAGTATAGAGGCTGGACAAAAAAGTGATACCATATATGAAGGTATAGAGGCTGGAAGAAAGAAGTAATACTATATATCAAGGTATAGAGGCTGGAAGAAAGAAATAATACTATGTATCAAGGTATAGAGGCTGGAAGAAAGAAGTAATATTATGTATCAAGGTATAGAGGCTGAAGAAAAGTAATACTATGTATCAAGGTGTATAGAAGCGGTAAGAAGAAAGTAATACTATGTATCAAGGTATAGAGGCTGGAAGAAAGAAGATAATACTATGTATCAGGTATAGAGGCTGGAGAAACGTAAATACTATGTATCAATTATAGAGGCTGGAAGAAAGAAAGAGTAATACTATGTATCAAGGTATAGAGGCTGGAAGGAAGAAGAAAAACTATGTATCAAGGTATAGAGCTGGAAGAAAGAAGTAATATTATGTATCAAGGTATAGAGGCTGGACGAAAGAAGTAATATTATGTATCATGGTATAGAAGCTGGAAGAAAGAAGTAATACTATGTATCAAGGTATAGAGGCTGGAACAAAGAAGTAATACTATGTATCAAGGTATAGAGGCTGGAAGAAAGAAGAAGTAATACTATGTATCAAGGTATAGAGGCTGGAAGAAAAGTAATACTATGTATCAAGGTATAGAAGCTGTAAGAAAGAAGTAATACTATGTATCAAGGTATAGAGGCTGGAAGAAAGAAGAAATACTATGTATCAAGGTATAGAGGCTGGGAAAAACGTAATACTATGTATCAGGTATAGAGGCTGTGGAGAAAGAAGCAATACTATGTATCAAGGTATAGAGGCTGGAAGAAAGAAGAAATACTATGTATCAAGGTATAGAGGCTGGAAGAAAGAAGTAATATTATGTATCATGGTATAGAAGCTGGAAGAAAGAAGTAATACTATGTATCAAGGTATAGAGGCTGGCTGGAAGAAAGACGTAATACTATGTATCAAGGTATAGAGGCTGGAAAAAAGAAGTAATATTATGTATCATGGTATAGAAGCTGGAAGAAAGAAAGTAATACTATTATCAGGTAAAGAGGCTGGAAGAAAGAAGTAATACTATGTATCAAGTATAGAGGCTGGCGGAAGAAGAAAGACGTAATAACTATGTATCATGGTATAGAGCGGTGGAAGAAAGAAGTAATACTATGTATCAAGGTATAGAGGCTGGAAGAAAGAAGTAATACTATGTATCAAGGTATAGAGGCTGGAAGAAAGAAGTAATACTATGTATCAAGGTATAGAGGCTGGAAGAAAGAAGTAATATTATGTATCAAGGTATAGAGGCTGGACGAAAGAAGTAATATTATGTATCATGGTATAGAAGCTGGAAGAAAGAAGTATACTATGTATCAGGATAGAGGCTGGAAAAAGAGTAAGTACTATGTATCAAGGTATAGAGGCTGGAAGGAAAGAAGTATACTATGTATCAAGGTATAAAGGCTGGAAGAAAAGTAATACTATGTATCAAGGTATAGAACTGTAAGAAAGAAGTATACTATGTATCAAGGTATAGAGGCTGGAAGAAGAAGAAATACTATGTATCAAGGTATAGAGGCTGGAAGAAACGTAATACTATGTATCAAATTATGAGGCTGGAAGAAAAGTAATACTATGTATCAAGGTATAGAGGCTGAAGAAAGAGAAATACTATGTATCAAGGTATAGAGGCTGGAAGAAGAGTAATATATGTATCAAGGTATAGAGAAAGCTGGACGAAAGACGTAATGAAGAAAGAAGAAATACTATGTATCAAGGTATAGAGGCTGGAAGAAAGAAGTAATATTTATGTATCAAGGTTATAGAGGCTGGAGGAAAGAAGAGTAATATTATGTTATAGGTATAGAAGCTGGAAGAAAGAAGTAATACTATGTATTCAAGGTATAGAGGGCGAACAAAGAAGTAATTATATGTATCAAGGTATAGAAGGCTGGAAGAAAGAAGTAATACTATGTATCAAGTTTAGAGGCTGGAAGAAAAAGGAATACTATGTATCAAGGTATAGAAGAGTAAGAAAGAAGTAATACTATGATATCAAGGTATAGAGGCTGGAAGAAAGAAGAAATACTAGTATCAAGGTATAGAGGCTGGAAGAAAGAAAGTAATACTATGTATCAAGGTATAGAGGCTGGAGAAAGAAGAATACTATGTATCAAGGTATAGAGGCTGGAAGAAAGAAGAAATACTATGTATCAAGGTATAGGGCTGGAAGAGAAAGAAGTAATATTATGTATCATGGTATAGAAGCTGGAAGAAAGAAGTAATACTATGTATCAAGGTATAGAGGTGCTGAGAAAAGAGTAATACTATGTATCAAGGTATAGAGGCTGGAGAAAAGAAGTAATATATGTATAATGTATAGAAGCTAGGAAGAAAGAAGTAATACTATGTATCAAGGTAAGAGGCTGGAAGAAAGAAGTAATACTATGTATCAAGGTATAGAGGCTGGCTGGAAGAAGACGTAACTATGTATCAGGATAGAGGCTGGAAGAAAAAGTAATACTATGTATCCAGGTATAGAGGCTGAAGAAGAAAAGAAGTAATACTATGTATCAAAGTATAGAGGCTGGAAGAAAGAAGTAATACTATGTATCAAGGTATAGAGGCTGGAAGAAAGAAGTAATATTATGTATCAAGGTATAGAGGCTGGACGAAAGAAGTAATATTATGTATCATGGTATAGAAGCTGGAAGAAAGAAGTAATACTATGTATCAAGGTATAGAGGCTGGAACAAAGAAGTAATACTATGTATCAAGGTATAGAGGCTGGAGAAGAAAGAAGTAATACTATGTATCAGGTAAGAGGCTGGAAGAAAAGTATAATATGTATCAGGTATAGAAGCTGTAAGAAAGAAGTATCTATGTATCAAGGTATAGAGGCGGGAAGAAAGAAGAAATACTAGTATCAAGGTATAGAGGCTGGGAGAAACGTAATACGTATCAAGGTATAGAGGCTGTAGGAAAGAAAGAATACATGTATCAAGGTATAGAGGCTGAAGAAAGAAGAATAACTATGTATCAAGGTAGAGGCTGGAAGAAAGAACAGAATGAAGACAGAAGTAATTATTAGTTCATGGATAGAGCTGGGAGAAAGAAGTAAATACTATGTACAAAGGTTATAGAGGCTGGAAGAAAGAAGTAATACTATGTATCAAGGTATAGAGGCTGGAAGAAAAGTAATACTATGTATCAAGGTATAGAAGCTGTAAGAAAGAAGTAATACTATGTATCAAGGTATAGAGGCTGGAAGAAAGTAATACTTGTATCAAGTTATAGAGGCTGGAAGAAAGAAGAATACTATGTATCAAGGTATAGAGGGCTGGAAAAAGAAGAATACTATGTATCCAATAGAGGCTGGAAGAAAGAAGTAATACTATGTATCATGGTATAGAGGCTGGAAGAAAGAAGTAATACTATGTATCAAGGTATAGAGGCTGGCTGGAAGAAAGACGTAATACTATGTATCAAGGTATAGAGGCTGGAAAAAAGAAGTAATATTATGTATCATGGTATAGAAGCTGGAAGAAAGAAGTAATACTATGTATCAAGGTAAAGAGGCTGGAAGAAAGAAGTAATACTATGTATCAAGGTATAGAGGCTGGAAGAAAGAAGTAATACTATGTATCAAGGTATAGAGGCTGGGTAAAGTTATATTATGTATCAGTAGGTGGAGTGCAGTAGTTGTTGCTACAATGTATCAGTAAATAGATTAATTGAATCTTCCTGAGCACAACTATATAGTCCCCATCCTGTGAGTTCTTCTTCGGAGTAGAAAACAGTTGGACTCTTACAATATTAATGGGAACATTGAACCAGGCTCTGTGTCTTCTGAGGAGTTAATTTGTTACCTAGACATATATGACATGGAGCCCATGTAAGGGAAGCTCTCAGGGTCCCTGTAGCCCTCTTTTTCCCTAATTGACCCAGCAATGTTAGGCAGTTTTGCAGGATCTGGAAGATTTATGATTCAGGCAGTTTGTTTGTCACACAATGGGACTTGTTCCATGGTCCCCAGAGGCAATGTGCTCAGAGCTTGTTTAATGGCACTTTGTTTAAGGTGACAATATGTAATTACTTCAGTCCCAAAGCTTAGCTAAACATTATAGAAGGGGGGGAAAACAAATCTGAACGTAAAAAGATTCCAATATCTTATATACATTTCCCTTTGGACACAGAAAGACTTTACTATAGGTGATCTTTATTTACTATAGGTGATCTTTATTTACTATAGGTGATCTTTGTTTACTATAGGTGATCTTTATTTACTATAGGTGATCTTCATTTACTATAGGTGATCTTCATTTACTATAGGTGATCTTCATTTACTATAGGTGATCTTCATTTACTATAGGTGATCTTCATTTACTATAGGTGATCTTTATTACTATAGTGAATCTTCAGTTACGATAGGTGATCTTCATTTACTATAGGTGATCTTCATTTACTATAGGTGATCTTTCTTTACTATAGGTGATCTTTATTTACTATAGGTGATCTTTGTTTACTATAGGTGATCTTTATTTACTATAGGTGATCTTCATTTACTATAGGTGATCTTCATTTACTATAGGTGATCTTCATTTACTATAGGTGATCTTTATTTACTATAGGTGATCTTCATTTACTATAGGTGATCTTTATTTACTATAGGTGATCTTCATTTACTATAGTTGATCTTTATTTACTATAGGTGATCTTTAATTCCATCTACTTCACGAACTTAACACGTAACAGTCATAAAACATTTTAAAGTTGTCTAAAGAAATGATCTGATTATACAAATGTGTTTCATCTTTTCACGATGCGATGCAAAGAAATTATAAAAGGCCGTACACTCTCTACCCAGATAACGCTACATAAAATATAATAAGTCTCCGAGTTCTTTGTGTAGGGTTACAAGGTCACAGACTGAGTTAAACAGGTCAGGGTACTCTGGGTACCACTCATGTATTATAAGGGATAATGTATCCCCTACTGTAAATTATAAGGATATTAGAAGTCACTGAGGAGTTCTGTGTCTATATAAAGGTACAAGGACACAGACTGAGTTATACAGGGAACTCTGGGTACCACTCATGTATTATAAGGGATAATGTATCCCCTACTGTAAATTATAAGGATATTAGAAGTCACTGAGGAGTTCTATGTCCATATAAAGGTACAAGGACACAGACTGAGTTATACAGGGAACTCTGGGTACAATTCATGTATTATAAGGGATAATGTATCCCCTACTGTAAATTATAAAGATATTAGAAGTAACTGAGGAGTTCTGTGTCTATATACAGTAAATTATAAGGCTATTAAAAGTCAAAGGGTAGCAGTTTGAGTTATACTAAATATCTTGCTTATAAGAACAATAAATGAGGTTAATGATTATATTATTGTGTATAATAGCTTTTGCCCAACATCCCAAACATGGGTACAATCTGTAAGGGGAATTGATGGCACAGAACCTTGGAACATTGCATTGGCTGTTTATGATTTGCCAGTTTACTTGTCTGTGTTCATGTATCACATTATTCCCATTCGCAGTATTTGAAAGGCTTTAGATGGGAACTGTTGATCATTCTGTTTGTTATAGACCCTGACTCGTCTTCTACGATGTTTTTTTCCCCACTCAATAAAACCGTACAGCGCCGCGATACATTAGAGGAGAAATATTAGGTTATTATTTCCGATTGCTGTGGAATCTCAAAGACGATGCAAATCTGCCGGGGGAAAGAGTAACAATTTTCCAATTCTGCCTTCTTTATTCTAAATAAATCAATTTCCAAAAACCGAATTTCTGATTTATACATTTGTGGTTGGCTGTCAGGACGGGTCCGCAAACATTACTGCGCCGATGGAGAGAGCCAAGTGGGGTTTCTCCTTAACACTCGCACTCATTTCAAGCAAATGAAGAGAATAATATCTCCAGTGAGCGCAGTCAGTAAACAAGAGAAGATGATAGTCAGCCATTGTGTGTGTGTGTGTGTGTGTGTGTGTGTACTAACGGGAATCATATCTTCTAGACTTTACTGGCCTGAAACCTAAACCTCCTTTCTTCAAGTCTTGTCCACGTGTCCTTTGACATGTTCTCTTGGTGAACAATGCCCCAGACAGTTTATTGTATTGTCCGTTAATGTATTTATACACAGTAATCATATCCCCACGCAAGCGCCTTTTCTCCAGCGTACATAATTGTAACTTTTCCAGTCTCTCTTCATATTCAAGCTCCCCCAATCCCCTTATTAATTTAGTTGCCCTTCTCTGAACCCTTTCCATCTCAAAGATGTCCTTTTTGTACACAGGATTCCAAAATTGCACTGCATATTCCTCTCTTTATACAAGACAATACCATGCTGGCTCTGGCTGTTGCCGCCTGGCACTGCTTGCTACCTTTAAGTTTGTTATACACCAAAACTCCAAGATCCCTTTCCAACAGGGATTCACTTCCATTTATAGTATAAGCAGCACAAGGATTTTTAAGTCCAAAATTCAAACCCTGTGGCCCCCCACTTAGCACTTTAGTCCATATTGATGAAGCCCCATTAACAATAACTCTCTAAATCCTATCCATCAATCAATTTTCTATCCATGAACAAATGTGCCACCCCAGCCCAACAGACCTCAGTTTATATATAAATTGCTTGTGCGGCACAGTATAAAAAACTTTAGCAAAATCCAAGTACTGTATACTACATCTACTACTATGCCAGCGTCCATTAAAACGTATTAATACTCCTTTTTTTCTTAAAAGTATATGCGTTTGTGCCGAACTTCTTTAATTGTTCTCCTTATAAATATGACAAATACTAGACTTAAACAGGGTGATTTTTCCCAATGGCGCTACCGCTTAGAGCGACTTTAACTCCATATTAGTGCCAGATGCACAGGTTACTCACGATGCAATATCGCGTGGGTTTGCGCAAATGGGATATTAAATTACGTTTGGGAGATTTACCCAAAGTGATAGCAGCTTTGGGTAAACACCCACATTATATATTATAATCCACTTTCAGGGTGAGGTTATATCCCAGACTCGGGTGTAAAATGGAATTAACTCCACGCTTCCCAATGTAATATCGAGTATCTAGGGAAAGTCAATGGGCCATATTAATGAAAAGAGAAGGCTTTGCAACAAGAATGTACAAACGTGTCAATCAATATTCCATAAACTCTACAGTTAACCTTTCACCTTTTGTCATCAGTGACGCTGTTTTAATTTAAAAAAAAAAAATAATATATATATATATAATTAGGCTTGGAAACCATTTAATAATGTATTCCTATCTGCAGCCAATCCTTAAACTTGACAGCGCCATTAAATGTGACTAATTGGAGGTAGAAATGTGCCAAAGATAACAGATGGAAAATACAAGTTCCTTAGGACTTGTGAGAGAGTTGGAAATAGTGTTTGTGTGTGTGTTTGTGTGTGTGTGTGTGTGTGTGTGTGCGTGTGTGTGTGTGTGTTAATTCTCTTTTCTTGCTTTCCACGTGTGGGGTCTTAAAGTGGATAATTCTCATCATGCTCGAAAGATGGAGAAGTAACCCAGTGGGGGGTAGAGAAATGTAGGCGAAGCTGTTAGAAAGTGATACAAGGTATCTCGCTGTTTAAATTCTTTCCTCTGTGCTTTCTGCAATTAGAAAGGTAGAACTATTGTGTGTAATGGTTTACATTACTGGGTTTCTGGTACATGTATGATTGGTACAATTTTGTTTTTTCTTTTCTGGACTATAAGGGGTGTAAGGATGTGAAATACTTTCAATTCTATTATCCAAAGACTCTGTAAGAGTTCGACACAATAAATCTTCCTTTCAGGGGACCTTAGAATTATTTCCTTGGACTGCTGGGATTTAGTTCTACTAAAATGTTTCACTTTAAGCAATGATTACAGCCAGGGACGCCCCCTATAGGGATCACATGGGAGTACAGCCTTTAACTTGATTTTTTATGGTCAAACTGCAGCTGATTATAACTGCAGCTGATTATAGAACGATTACCATTATTATAGTGAGATAATTTAACTAAGGCCTGTTACACACCAGAGAATTCTTGAATTCTTCGTCTTGACCGGTTATTTGCCACTAGCGAGCGGCCAGCCGGGAACAAATCACCGTCGGTCGCAAACAAAAGTAGTCGCGTCCAAGTGGAAGAATGGGTGACTGACATCAATGTTTTAGCCCTGATCGACTGATGCGTGGAAATATTGGTCGGCTGGCCTGAAAAATCGCCTTGTGTGTACCCAACATATGTAACATGTGGATATGTCAAGGAAACATTTAGGCTTACATTATAAACCAAATAAAGCTGATTAAAATGTGTATAAATTGTCTGTTAAGTAATTTATAACCAAAGATACAATGTATTGCAACCTCTCTGTTACATACTGAGCATGTCTGAGTCTGTGGTGAAGGGGAGGGGAGTGGCTTCACATATTTCCAGTTAGAATTTACACCGTAATTCATTTTTTTGGGGGTTATAAAACAGAAGAGTTGTCTTAACTTCTTAAAAGGAAGTTAGCAGAAAACAGATTGTATTCCCAAGTAGTAATTTGCAGACAACTGGACCCAATGATTCCTCGTCTTTATCATGTTTCATCTTCCTGCTCGCAGACCTTTAACTGTTCCATTATACCGAGCGCTCTGTATAATCATCTGAATAGAGGAGAACAAGATTGCTACTTGATTTCCACATAATAGCCTCGCATTGAAATGGATGTTTACATAAAATTAAAGTTTAGCATCTTTCGGGCTCAAGAGGCCAAGGAAACAACTTTGTAATTGCCTTTAATTTGTTATTGTACGAGGCTGTTTAGAATTATTTGTATTTAGAAGATTGGAAATGCAACTTGGTTACTAAATTCAGTTTTCAGGTTGGACTTTTTTCTGTTCTTTAGATTTTATCTATTAGATTGCAGACTGTCCGGTGTAGGGGACCAATTCCCTGGGTGTCCTACTGGTAAATACTACAGTTCTAACACTAAGCTTCCATCTGCAGCAATTAAAATTAATGAGGGGGCATCATTTAAAGCCCCTTGTCATCCCACCCATCCACCACAGTGACCCCTGCTCTACTGCAGTTTAATCTGACGCTGAGGTTTGTGCTGAGCTAATGATAGAATATTCTGTGTACCAGCCGGGATATAAAATTACTGACTGGTGGTTATTATTTCTGCCTGACACACACTGACTATACCAGCATCGGCCCCTTTCTAGATGAACTGCATCCCTCACTGAAAGGGTTATCGGGTTCAATGCTTCTTTCCAAGTACCTGCTATACGGGTTTCAATTAAAACTAATGTAAAATTAGAATTTGGCTGGAAAAGCAACATTTGTACGACGGCACAAAGAACATTTTTATTATTGTGCTTCTATTTTGTCATTTTAGAAATGTTATTTTTAAAGGGCCATGCCCAGCCATAAAATGAAATTTTATCTATAGGCCCCTCGCTGCTTGGGTGCCACCTCCTGCGGCTGTCACAAGCTGGTTTCAAGCAAGCCCAACAGCAGTGAGCCACTTCCTAGGCGCAGCTGTCAGCTATTGGCAGCCGCAAACAGGAAACACAGCAGGGAAAAGCAAGAGAGCCGTGGGGTCTCTACAGGGGCCTGTTTGGGGGAGGTGAGTAAAAGGAAAATGCGATTTTAAACATAAAATTTCATTTTATTGCTGGACATTCCCTTTAAAGTGTGTGTCAGAGACACAAAATAATGATGATCATCCATCAGGATACAGTCACCATATAATAAGGCCCAGGATACAGTCACCATATAATAAGGCCCAGGATACAGTCACCATATAATAAGGCCCAGGATACAGTCACCATATAATAAGGCCCAGGATACAGTCACCTATAATATGGCCCTCGGATACGTCACCAATATATAAGCCCAGTATAACCATACAACCTATAATAAGGGCCCAGTATACAGTCACCATATAATAAGGCCCAGGATACTTCACCGATATAATAAGGCCAGGATACAGTCCACATATAATAAGGCCCAGTGATTACAGTCCCATAAATATAAGGCCCAGGATCAGTCACCAAGCATCAGGCCCAGGATACAGTCACCAATAATGGCCCCAGGATCCTCACATATTAATAAGGCCCAGGATACAGTCCATATAATAAGGCAGCGACCACAGTCACCATATAATAAGCCCAGGATACGGTCACCATATAATAGGAAGGCCCGTACAGTCACCATATAATAAGGCACAGGATACAGTCACCATATAATAAGGCCCAGGATACAGTCCACCATATAATAAGCCCAGGATCGTCACCATTATAAGCCCAGATAAAGTCACATATAATAAAGGCCCCGGAGACAGTTCACCATACAATAAAGGCCCAGGATCAGTCACCATATAATAAGGCCCAGGATGACAGTCACACATAATAATAAGGCCCCAGGATACAGTCCTACAATTAAAGCCAGGAACCGTCACCATATAATAGCCCAGGATACAGTCACCATATAATAAGGCCCAGGATACATCGCACCATATAATAAGGCCAGGCTACATCCCATATAATGGCCCCCCAGGATACAGTCACCATATAATAAGCCCAGGATACAGTCACCATATAATAAGGCAGGATACAGTCACCATATAAAAGGCCCAGGATACAGTCCACCCATATATAAGGCCCAGGATACAGTCACCATATATAAGGCCCAGGATACAGTCACCATAAATACAGGCCCAGGATCGGCAGTCACCATATCATAAGGCCCAGGATACGTCACATTATGGTCCAGATACATCCATATAATAGGGCCCAGGATAAGTCACATATATAGGCCCGGATCCAGTCACCATATAATAAGGCCCAGGAGACAGTGCACCATATAGATAGGCCCAGGATACAGTCACCATATATAAGGCCCAGGATACATCACATATAATAAGGCCCAGGATACGTCACCATATAATAAGGCCACGGAGTACAATGTCCCATAGTATTAAGCCACAGTGATACAGTCACCATAATAAGGTCCCAGGATACAGCACCATATAATAAGGCCCAGGATACAGAGTCACCACTATAATAAGGCCCAGGATACGTCACCATATAATAGGCCAGGATCGTCACCATATAAGAATACAGCCCAGGATACAGTCACCATATAATAAGGACCCAGGATACAGTCACCAATAATAAGGCCCAGGATACAGTCACCATATAATAAGGCCAGGATTCACCATAATAAGGCCCAGGATACAGTCCACCAATAGTAAGGCCCAGGATACAGTCACCATATATAAGAAGGCCCAGGATACAGTCACCATATAATAAGGCCCAGGATACAGTCACACCATATATAAGGCCAGATACAGTCAACTATAGGCCAGTCATCACCATATACATAAGCAAGACGTCACCTATATAGCCAGGATACAGTCACCATATAATGGCCCAGGATACATCACCTATAATAAGGCCCAGGATACAGTCCACCATATAATAAGGCCAGGATACACATTGTCACCGGATAATACCTATAAGGGCCCGAGCAGTCACAGATAAGTAAGGCCAGTAACAGTCACCCATATAATACCGGCCACGATACAGTCATCCTATAAGGCCCGGATCAGTCCATATATAGGCCCGATCCATCAACATTACTAAGGTCCGGATACAGTCACCATATAATAAGGCCAGGATACAGTCACCATACTAAGGCGCCATACCTTCACCATATATAAGGCCCAGGATACAGTCACCATATAGTAGGCCCAGGATAACAGTCACCATAATAAGGCCAGGATACGTGCACCATAATAAGGCCCAGGATCAGTCACCATTAATAAAGGCCCAGGATACGTCACCATGATATAAGGCACAGGATACACGTCACCATATAATGAAGGCCAGATACAGTCACCATATAATAAGCCCAGGAACGTCACCATATAATAAGGCCAGGATACAGTCACCATATAATAAGGCCCAGGATAACAGTCACCATATAATAAGGCCCAGGATACAGTCACCATAAAATAAGGCCAGGATACAGTCACCATCTATAGCCAGATACAGTCACCATATATAAGTGCACAGGATACAGTCACCATATAATAAGCCCAGGATCAGTCACCATATAATAAAGGCCACGATACCAGTTCACCATATAATAAGGCCCAGGATACAGTCACCATATAATAAGGCCCAGGATACAGTCACCATATAATAAGGCACAGGATACAGTCACCATATAATAAGGCCCAGGATACAGTCACAATATATAAGGCCCAGGATACAGTCACCATATAATAAGGCCCAGGATACAGTCACCATATAATAAGGCCCAGGATACAGTCACCATATAATAAGGCCCAGGATACAGTCACATATAATAGGCCCAGGTCAGTCACCATATAAAAGGCCCAGGATACAGTCACATTATAATAAGGCCCAGGAACAGTCACCATATAATAAGGCCCAGGATACAGTCACCATATAATAAGGCCGGATACAGTCACCATATAATAAGGCCCGGATACATCACCATATAATAAGGCCAGAGACAGTCACCATATAATACAGCCAGGTCATACAGTCACCATATAATATCTAGGCCCAGGATACAGTCACCATATATAAGGCCCAGATACGTCACCATATATAAGAGCCCAGGTATCCATTAAAAGGCACCATATACATAATGCACAGGTACAGTCACCATATAATAAGCGCCAGGATACAGTCACCATATAATAAGGCCCAGGATCCTTCACCATAATAAGGCCCGGATACAGTCACCATATATATAAGGCCCGGATACCAGTCACCATATAATAAGGCCCAGGATAACAGGCACCATAATAAGGCCCAGGATACAGTCACCATATAATCACCTAGCGCACAGGGATTAACATTCGCCATATAATTACGGCCGGCTACAGTCCATATATAAGTGGCCAGGCGATACAGTCACCATATAATAAGGCCCAGGATACAGTCACCATATAATACTCCGTATCACTTCTAGACTCGATCAGACAATTAACACCTGGCATGGTAAAGTGCTGTTAATAGCAGAGAGATCCATATTTCCCAATGTTCCTATCTGTAAAATGTATGTGACGCACCCATCTGCCTATCACATTCTCCTTACAGAGCCAATTAAATTAAACACTTAACAGCTATTCACTGGAATAAATTGTGAGCGTGCGCAGGTCACTTCTGTACCAGCGATAGGAGGAGAAACATTCACCCGAATCCGTCTCTCTCTACGATGAAGAGATAAACCCATGAATCACATTTCACCTTCCCCTGCCAGTGAATAGAAATAATCAAGAGGGGAATTATGTTTATCTCGTGCGATCTGGAACACGTGACACGTCTATCTCTCGTGTTCGTGACGCAGAACTAATTATAGATTATTTTTGCTCCATTGAATTATTATTTTAGCTAATCTTGCAACTGATGACACCGTTTAAAGTGTCTAGAAGAAAAACCCTGTGCGATGGAGGAATTTGTAAGGATGATTTACTTTAAACGCTTCCAATGTTTCATGCTGTGTTTGCATGATAAGGTGTTTAGGAGGTCGGGCCTAGTGCATTGCGCAATACAAGAAAATAAGTACAACACAAACAGGGAGATTCTATAAAAGTTCTTATCGTTAAAAATGGTGCTAATTTTGCCCCAACCAATCAGATCTCATTTAACATTTGAAAGCTAACATCTGATTGGTTGGGGCAAAATTAGCACCATTTTAAACGATAAGAACTTTTATTGAATAACCCTGAAAGTACCTGCAATTAGTTGTCGGATGGTAAACAACACAATATCACCAGGTAAATAAATCCTTCATTTCTCACGGGTTATATTTATTCTTAGAAAAACTAGGACAGAAATCCATCTGCTTCCTATTGGAACCAAGACGCCTCTTTCTTTAAACAACTCTCTGGCCTTGACGCAACGCCGACAGTAAGGCTGGGTGCACACAGGGATATTATTAATGGGTGGGGCTGACCGATTGTGTGGTCCCATAGGGTCACCATTGGTCGGAAATATCGGATGGTGTGTCCCCCGACTTTAGTATCAGTTTCTTATGTTATTTGTCTGTATCTTTCAATGGATCTGTAATACAATGCAGGGTACCGATGGAATCGCCACTTTATCGTGATTAGCGCAGGAACGAGCGTTTACCGCCTGCCTCGGGAATGCTCAGACCTGAGCAAAAATATCAGTGAATTGTACTAAACTACAGCTGGATTTCAGGCTGATTAAGGATGTTAGGGAGTTTGAATGTCCACCTTGAAAGCGAGGACCTATAATAATATTATAACCTACCTCTGTGGTGAATTTCTATGGGAGGAACTGTAAGATTATAGCCTTATAATCTTACAGTTCCAGGAGGAGAAGAAACCAGAAGCCAAAAAGGGGTAGGTTATAATAAATAATGAACACCCAACTGTAAATTATAATTATATTAGAAGTCACCTTGGAGTTCCGTGCCCTGTGGCCTGCAGCCTCGTGCTTTTATATGGTCACGGAACTCTTCTGTGACTTCTAATATCCTTATAATTTACAGTTGGGGGCGCATTATCCACTATATTACACCAAATACATTCATTTCTGGAACCATGCGGAATTTTTAACACGTTTTAAGTACATCTAATGCAATGTCAGAAATCCCCACTCATGTCTCCGTCTCCTTCATTGGTCCTGACAGCACACGCGTGTCATTCGGCGTGTTCAAGATCATACCTGTGTACGAGGCTTTAGTATAGAAACAAATACAAATTGTAAAAGAATCACCCACACCTTTGAGAATATTTTGAATGATAAAGATAAGAGTTTTTTAATAACAGACACTGAACATGTGAAACCCCCCACATCACGATTTGCCTTCTTCCCTAGAATTACAGTCATTATCGTTTTAACCTTTTCAAGCGCATGAAAAGAAAAAAATAAAACATTAAAAATGAATGAAAACTGATCCTGAAAGGCTGATAACCTGATACCATAAAGACATTAGACACATTGTACATCTCAGCACATTTTACAAGCCGGGGTTTAAATGCAACATCATTAGGTAAGATGTAGGTTTTCCTTGCTGGATGTTGCATTCCCGGTGGTTTAAGTCAATTTTGCGTGCGAATATTTTTAAGAAGCCTTTGGGGGTTCAGTGGATGCTACATTGTGGATTTCTACCAGGAGATCTTCACTAATTAAAGATACACTCTGAGAGCTTTTAATCTAAAAATCCCGCAGCCACTGCCCATTTCTCTAGCTCAGTGATCTCAGACATGCTCAGTCCGATAGGGAGAGAAAGAGGAATTCTCCAAACTGTATCGGAAAAAAAGTAAACAGAGGGCTTTTATTGATTTCCAACAGGTATATATTTATGTCTCTGACATCACACAAACGTCTGCTGACATCAGAAATCCGAACAATCCAACGGTAATAGATGTCTTTACAGTAAATATACTGTACTCGCCTGAATCCAATATTCATTGTCACTCTAGCAATAAAGAAAATATTTCCCCCCCATGAACATTATCATATCATCCGGAAAGTGAAGCATTTTAACCAATATAATATCATAAACCTGTTCTGCGTGTGTGATAATCGTTACATTTTATTGTGGGAAGAAATGTGCAATTATGTCATTGTCGCTCTCTCAGGGAACAAACTGTATTAAAAGGAATGTTTGGATCTCAGTGTTTCCAGTCTGAGACTGAAAGACACTTATCAACTTGTCTATTAAGGTTCGTACGCACGCTCAATATGTGCTCAAGCCACAACCCCCGACACCGACGGCTACACGCGATGAATGGCCGCCAGGCGGATCAACGAATGACCCCCGATCGAACGCATACACACGGACAGTTCTCCGCCAAACGGCCATACGGCGTCGTAGCCGTCAGTGTCAGGGGTCATGGCTCAGGACGCACATTGTGTGTGTGTACGAGTACTGTATGAAAGATGTGCTATTAATACTATGTTTAATTCTATAATTACTAGAGTTTAATGCTACAATGCTAGTATCTGGACACAACCTCTGTCTACAATTTATTAAAGGAGAACTAAAGACTAAATATAGAAACATCAATACTCAGAGATAATAATGTACAGGGAACACTGGCAATGCTATAATTACTAGAATTTAATGCTACAATGCTAGTATCTGGACACAACCTCTGTCTACAATTTATTAAAGGAGAACTAAAGACTGAATATAGAAACATGATACATATAAATTGTTTGGTGTTTAAAACACAATTAGAAAATGATTCTGATGCTGAAATGCACAGCCGTTAACTAAATTCACTTTGTCTTTAATTCAGCCTCAGTAAGTTAACGGTTGTCGCCCTGGCAGGTTGTCGTATATCATATGTTGGGGATGTATTGTGTTTTCTATCACCACTGGCACCGATTCACCCAGATGCCCTGAACATCACGTTGGGTTTCCTTTGCAAACGACTTCATTTCTGTGCCAAGTTCTCCTGGTCCGACAGGCCAACGTAAAGGGCCAGATGTGAGAATAAACAGACAGTGTCGCTATGGCTGAATGGAGAGTAAGAAGGAAACAATGTATCTTTAAAGATGATTTGACTAGAGACTTTCCATATTGGCCAGTTTCACGCGAGCACCATGTTGGGTTGTCGCTTGGGCAGCAGTTTCCTACCAGATACCAGTGACTGAGCAGACAGTGAATAGAAATGTTTACCCAGCCATATCAATAACACAGGAGAACCTGCCAGGTAGTGGGTAATGGGAATTATTTTCAACGTCATCAACGCACAAAACTACTTGGTACGTTTCTACAGCGCAATACATCGCAGCATCCAAGTGTGAACGTTACCTTTATATTGTCAATGTGTTTCAATGCGATTTCCCCGCATGAAAAAAACGCAACCTGAGCATGAGACTTTAAATGACTAACAGCGTGACCAGTCGAAAGGACAGAATATTTTACCGTTCATTACACATAGAATGAGAGGCAGGTAGAAAGACAGACAGATAGACAGATAAACAGATAGACAGATAGACAGATAGACAGACAGACGGACAGATAAACAGATAGACAGATAGACAGACAGACAGATAAACAGATAGACAGATAGACAGACAGACAGATAAACAGACAGATAAACAGATAGACAGACTAAGGCTGGGTACACATCAAATTGTCCGTCCTGATCAACTGTTCACCACCATTCGCCATTACTGCAACAGTTAGACGTGACTAGTTGTGCGTTCCATAGGGAACTGTAACATACCCGATACCCTATTGTGACTACCCATACAAGGTAATATTGTCCGATCACTCTGAGATATTGGAAGCTGTGTACACAGGGTAACAGACAGATAGATAGATAGATAGATAGATACCTAGATAGATAGATAGATAGATAGATAGATAGATAGATTGATAGACAGACAGACAGACAGACAGACAGACAGACAGACAGACAGACAGACAGACAGACAGACAGACAGACAGACAGACAGACAGACAGATAGATAGATAGATAGATAGATAGATAATTAGATAGATAGATAGATAGATAGATAGATAGACAGACAGACAGATAGACAGACAGATAGATAGATAGATAGACAGACAGACAGATAGATAGACAGTGCCTTGCTAACTGAATTAACCCCCCATCATTGGTTGTGTTGAATTTTACGCTGCATTGAATAATCCGTATGGTGAACTGACCCTTCCAGGACCATCCCCATGAAATCTTGTGTCACGGCGCAAAGTCTGGTAATTATCTGGAGATATTCTGTGTTATCCTCCCAGTAATACGGGATTTGGAGATCTGAGGGTCTGAATGGCTTACGATCGAATTAGTAAATCCAGGAAACTTACTGGTGTAAATGGCGAAATGTTCAACCTTCGGATTAGCAGTTGGTTAATCAGGATAAACTAATAAGATGCGCAAACATTGAGA
Organism: Hymenochirus boettgeri; assembly: GCA_019447015.1. Lineage (NCBI taxonomy): Eukaryota > Metazoa > Chordata > Amphibia > Anura > Pipidae > Hymenochirus > Hymenochirus boettgeri. Next base: position 4,405,850 of record CM033470.1, read on the forward strand.
TCAGTGTCATGGGGGGGATTGTTGGCCTAGGAGGCAATTAAAATGCAAAAACAATCAATGTACAGTCAACGTACAATCAATCAATGTACAATCATTGTACAATCAATCAATGTACAATAAATGTACAAACAATGTACAATCTATCAATGTACAATGTACAATCAATCAATGTACAATGTACAATCAATCAATGTACAATCAATGTACAATAAATGTACAATCAATGTACAATCAATCAATGTATAACCAATGTACAATCAATCAATGTACAATCAATGTATGATCAATGTACGATCAATGTACAATCAATCAGTGTACGATCAATGTACAATCAATGTACAATCAATGTACAATCAATCAGTGTACGATTTATGTACAATCAATGTACGATCAATGTACAATCAATCAATGTACAATAAATGTCCAATCAATGTACAATCAATCAATGTACAATGTACAATCAATCAATGTACAATCAATGTACAATAAATCAATGTACAATAAATGTACAATCAATGTACAATCAATCAATGTATAACCAATGTACAATCAATCAATGTACAATCAATGTACGATCAATGTACAATCAATCAGTGTACAATCAATGTACAATCAATGTACAATCAATCAGTGTATGATTTATGTACAATCAATGTACGATCAATGTACAATCAATCAATGTACAATGTACAATCAATCAATGTACAATCAATGTACAATAAATCAATGTACAATCAATGTACAATCAATCAATGTATAACCAATGTACAATCAATCAATGTACAATCAATGTACGATCAATGTACAATGTACAATCAATCAATGTACAATCAATGTACAATAAATCAATGTACAATCAATGTACAATCAATCAATGTATAACCAATGTACAATCAATCAATGTACAATAAATGTCCAATCAATGTACAATCAATCAATGTACAATGTACAATCAATCAATGTACAATCAATGTACAATAAATCAATGTACAATAAATGTACAATCAATGTACAATCAATCAATGTACAATCAATGTACAATCAATCAATGTATAACCAATGTACAATCAATCAATGTACAATCAATGTACGATCAATGTACGATCAATGTACAATCAATCAGTGTACGATCAATGTACAATCAATGTACTTGTTGTTTTGTTACTGGTTGCCTTTTGGGTGAATTGTTATTGCTTGTAAGATGCAAGTTGTCACATTTCTCCCCCCCGCCATATGTTCATGAACATCCCAGGATTAGGATTAGTAGTGGACACCAGGACACATCATTCACTCTGCTCAGAGAGACTTTCAATCACTAACAGCGTGACCAGCCGAGCACCGAGCTCAATTGTCCCTTCAAGGTCGATAAAGGATTTCTAAAGGACAGAACATTTTCCTGTTCATTACACTCAGAATGAGAGGCAGAAAACAGACAGACAGAGAGAAAGACAGACTAAAGGTTCGGGTGCCGACTCGCAACGCACGATGTGTACGAACGGCCGTTTCGGACGATAATCAGCCTGTGTAAGGGCACTTTATCATTATCAGCTGAAACGGCCGTTCGTACACATTGTGCGTCGCGGGTCGGCACCCACTATCGCACGTGTTTACGAACCTTAAGACTGGGTATACATTGAATTGTTCATCCCGAACGTCCGTTTGCCACTAACGACCATTCACTACTGTTGGTACAGTTCACCGCGAACAGTTCAAATAGATGATACATAGATAGATAGATAGATAGATAGATAGATAGATAGATAGATAGATAGTTAGATAGAATGCAAAAAAATAAAATAGTAACTAATCTACCAACTGGTTACACTGTCACCTCCTAATGTAGGGAGAAGGAAAGCAGTGAATTGACCTGCCTTGTATCTTACTGATAGTAACTAATCTACCAACTGGTTACACTGTCACCTCCTAATGCAGGGAGAAGGAAAGCAGTCAATGGACCTGCCTTGTATTCCACTGATAGTAACTAATCTACCAACTGGTTACACTGTCACCTCCTAATGTACAGAGAAGGAAAGCAGTGAATGGACCTGCCTTGTATCCCACTGATAGTAACTAATCTACCAACTGGTTACACTGTCACCTCCTAATATAGGGAGAATGAAAGCAGTGAATGGACCTGCCTTGTATCCCACTGATAGTAACTAATCTACCAACTGGTTACACTGTCACCTCCTAATGTAGGGAGAAGGAAAGCAGTGAATGGACCTGCCTTGTATCTCACTGATAGTAACTAATCTACCAACTGGTTACACTGTCACCTCCTAATGTAGGGAGAAGGAAAGCAGTGAATGGACCTGCCTTGTATCTCACTGATAGTAACTAATCTACCAACTGGTTACACTGTCACCTCCTAATGTAGGGAGAAGGAAAGCAGCGAATGGACCTGCCTTGTATCTCACTGATAGTAACTAATCTACCAACTGGTTACACCATCACCTCCTAATGTAGGGAGAAGGAGAGCAGTGAATGGACCTGCCTTGTATCTCACTGATAGTAACTAATCTACCAACTGGTTACACTGTCACCTCCTAATGTAGGGAGAAGGAGATCAGTGAATGGACCTGCCTTGTATCCCACTGATAGTAACTAATCTACCAACTGGTTACACTGTCACCTCCTAATGTAGGGAGAAGGAAAGCAGTGAATGGACCCGCCTTGTATCTCACTGATAGTAACTAATCTACCAACTGGTTACACTGTCACCTCCTAATGTAGGGAGAAGGAAAGCAGTGAATGGACCTGCCTTGTATCTCACTGATAGTAACTAATCTACCAACTGGTTACACTGATACATGATACAATACTGAATGTAAAGCACTCTATTTATACATACATGATACAATACTGAACCTTATAAAGCACTGTATTTTATACATACTAGAACTAAGACTTTCTGACATTACATAGATGTTATCTTTTGCACCCATGCCTGATTGGCAATGGCTGTCTTAAATAAAACAGTAAATACACATTTAATGGTCACAGGCAGTAATAAAAGAATTAGCAGGGGTTAAACGAACAATTAGATACACTTCACCTCTAGTGTCCATGGAGGGTCTGGTATAAATGAGATATTTATGGGTTTGGGTGGTTTAGAGGAATTTAGTCTGATTAACTCTACATGACATTAACATTAGAGACATAGTGACACATAAAGTTTAGATCTTTGTTGAGGTCAGAGTCCCACATTGGTGTATAAGTTTACATTCCCATTCTAACCTCTCCTGTTGGGATCTGAAATTTCCCATAAGCACTGTGACTTTTAGGTCTTTCAGGCTGTGTCCTTGGCTGCAGAAATGGGCACCCACAGGGACATCTTGTTTATTGTTATTAATTGTGAATCGATGAGAGTTGATCCTTTGTCTCAGGGTCTGTCCAGTCTCTCCTACATAAAGTCCTGAGGGGCACCTAGAACATAAAATCAGGTATACCACATTGGATGATTTGCAGGAGAAGGTTCCCTTTATTTCAAACCTATGTTGGGTTCCTGGTATTGGTCTCCTGTCTCCAGTGTGGATGTACTTGCAGGTTTCCATTTTGTGTGGGGCGTGTTAGGGAACTTCTTACAAGCATTTGTTTTAAGTTGGGTGGTTGTCTGTAAGCTAAGAGAGGGGGGTCTGGGAATATTTCTAGTAATCTGTCGTCCTTTTGTAAAATGGGTTGGAGTTTCTTGGTGATTTATCGTATTTCCATTTGGGGGTGGTATTCTCTACTACTAAAGTTAATTATGTAACTGTTATTGTGTTAGGACGCGTGGAAGGCTCCACTGCCCAAATGACCGCCTATAGTGAATGTAAGTGGCCACTTTCCTTAAATGGCCCCAAGCAGGTGGGACATTTTCTTTGATGAAGAAGATCCAGAAAGTAGACAGTGAATGTAAAAACAGAGAGTTACAGAGAATACAATGGGAAGACAGAGAGACAGTCATCCAGGGAACCTGCGGGAAGGGCAGAGACAATACAAGCACCGGGGACATCTTTGCCGGATGTGTGCCAAATTGCCACGAAGATAATTAGCGGTGATGCTTCTGGCAGATCATTACGAGAACATTAGCAAGCATTAGTGAGAATTACCCATTCTTCACGCATTGATTACGTGCCATCTTTCCCTCATTAGTGTGTCGGCACGTAAAAGCGCCACTTAAAGCGCATGGCCCCCCTCGCTGTTCCCGGTACTTTAGACGAAGGCAGGGAGCAGAGAGATGTCGCTCGTTACAAAAAGACTGAAATGCAAATAAGTTGGGGAAGGAGAGAGGATGTGAGATGTTCCTAGAAAAGATGGACATGTTCCTTTGATCCTTAGACGTTTGCCAACAACTTTTACATTGTTATAAATAAAGCTTGGCAAACGCAGGTCGACATTTCTGATAGTTTTGATTGGTTCAATCGAGCTAATTGGATATACCAACACGGTACATTGCCATCGGTCCAATAGACTGCTCGTAGATTAGGGCACACGCTAGTGTGACGTTACAATCCCAATGCTTTCTACCTTATAGCATCAATAATATCCATAATGGGATATTTATCACCGAGTTTATACCGAAATCAGAATCTGGATAGACTAGGCTGAAATTCATAGCCGTAACCGAGATATTAATACCGGCAGAGATACGCTCCGAGCAACATTATAGGGAGTTCGAATACAACGAGCTTTGCTGCTTGCTATAAAATATCTGCCCAATTAAGCAGGTTTTTAATTATGGGACACTTTAATGGCGTAGAATTTTACTGGGATAATGATACAGCGCTCGCATTTTCTGTTAATACGCTAAGAACGTGCGCAGGATTAACGGATAAATATCAAACTTATTCACGGTCATTGCTTTCGAATTTCACACCTGTAAAGCTTTAACTCCAACAACAGAAAAATGATGAAAGCCTCTTGTTAAAGGGGAAGGCGTGTCACATAAATAGGATATTGCAATCACCAAGATTATTTTATATAAGAAATACTGTAGTTCTAAGGTTGCATTAACATTGGGTAATATTCTCTGACTACCGGGGACACATATATTTATAAGTTATGTTATAAAGGGTAACTGTGCAGAAACAAATGTGGACAATTACATCTTTCCGGGAGGTTGGAAAATGTACTCCGTCTCCTACTGTACCTGTAGTGAAGCTGGGTAGACACAGACCAAATCTGTCGCCTGTCAAAGATGTGGCCACACACAGTCCCAAACAATCTCTACATATAATGCATAGGGAGATAGTATGGGACTGCCACATACCCATCAATCGTAACTCCTTATACTACAGTACAGGGACTATAATACAGTACCACAACTACACTACAGTACAGAGACTATACTACAGTACCACAACTACACTACAGTACAGAGACTATACTACAGTACCACAACTACACTACAGTACAGGGACTATACTACAGTACCACAACTACACTACAGTACAGAGACTATACTACAGTACCACAACTACACTACAGTACAGGGACTATAATACAGTACCACAACTACACTACAGTACAGGGACTATACTATAGTACCACAACTACACTACAGTACAGGGACTATACTACAGTACCACAACTACACTACAGTACAGGGACTATACTACAGTACCACAACTACACTACAGTACAGGGATTATACTACAGTACCACAACTACACTACAGTACAGGGAGCCAACAGCAACCAAGGGATATTTTAGGTTTAAAACGTCCATTTCATATGCCATAAATGGTTATTTCACAGCCACAAACATTCTTTGTGCACACAGGTGTGTTGAGTGTTTAGTGACACACACTTAGCCTAGAAGGAACAGTGACTCTCACCTGTATGAATGTCCTAAAAATAAACACCTGCTCTTCCTTCAATGGTCTCCCACTGTACCGCTCTTTTATTTCATACACGATCCGAGAAACAAGGGTCCCAAATAAATGAACGCGCCATCCAGTGACCCCTTTCTGCCACGCTGAAATGAATGAGGGGATCACAAGGAAGCGGATATTTATTTTAGGGTCAAGGTGAAAAAGAAAATAGGTTGGCGTTGGTTTCATATTTTATTATATTTCACCCGCCTTAACCAGAGAGAAAATCCGATATCTATAATACTGATGGCAAGAAACAGAATCCGGTCGTCTCCCCGGGGAATTGACGTTTCTTAATCAGCAGGGGAGACTTTTTTTTGATTGGCCTAGATCTTTTGCATATGAAATGTGTCTGTGGGGAACACGAGGGTCCGTAGAAAAAATAACTATTTGGAACACAGGGGGATTAATATGAGAAATTCACCGTATTTTACTGTAAAACATACGTGTATGGACCTAAGAATTCAACACGTTCATTAGGGACGTTATATTAAATAAATAATGTTAGGCTTATTTAAAGGACACGTTATCCCCTTAAATGAAAACTTGTATATAGGAAAATCAACCCCCCAACCCCTAAATTGCAATAGTTATAGATTTAAGAGATGTAAGATTAACTTGAAATGCTGCATAATGCCCTGTTATCTCTATTACTGAATCACTGTTTGTCCAATAAGCATCTGTCAGTCATGGAAATATCACAGCCAATGATTGAATGCTATTCCCATAGATACTTCCTCTGAGCACGGGCAAGCTCATAACAAGCTCAGAGAGCTTAAGGAGGCGGAGGAAACCTTTTAGCCGATATATGTATAATTCAATTATCCATATACGTGTCCACTCTCACTTATGAGTTTCAGGCCCGGTATTTCCAACAAATGTAGATATACAGTAGATGTGCACAGATATGAAGGGTTGGTTCACTCCAGGGACTTCTTTTGAAACCTTTATTTGGTTAAAAAAAAAAAAAAGAAGCAATGAATCACTGTGACCTTTATCAAGCTGATAGGTTACTGTAGATTGATAGCACGGCACAGTATTGCACCTCTGTTGTAGTAAAGGGAGATGGTTATCTTATCTTGGCCCCTCTCTCTCTCCATCCTCAGTATCTTATCTTGGCCCCTCTCTCTCTCCACCCTCTGTATCTTATCTTGGTCCCTCTCTCTCTCCATCCTCTGTATCTTATCTTGGTCCCTCTCTCTCTCCATCCTCTGTATCTTATCTTGGCCCCTCTCTTCTCCATCCTCAGTATCTTATCTTGGTCCCTCTCTCTCTCCATCCTCAGTATCTTATTTTGGCCCATCTCTCTCCCCATCCTCAGTATGTTATCTTGGCCCCTCTCTCTCTCCATCCTCAGTATCTTATCTTGGCCCCTCTCTCTCTCCATCCTCGGTATCTTATCTTGGCCCCTCTCTCTCTCCGTCCTCAGTATCTTATCTTGGCCCCTCCCTCTCTCCATCCTCTGTATCTTATCTTGGCCCCTCCCTCTCTCCATCCTCGGTATCTTATCTTGGTCCCTCTCTCTCTCTCCATTCTCAGTATCTTATTATGAGATTCTGAGGATGGATAAGCACAGAGGATGGGAGGAGGAGTCGGCCAAGATAACACTACTGATGGATGAGAGAGAAGAATGGGCCAAAATAAGATACCGAGGATGGAAGGATGGAGCAGAAAATTGACTGAGGTAGTGGACTCAAGATGAGAGGGTCACTAAGGGAGAGGGGCCCCAGATAACTACTGAGGGATGGGAGAGAGATTGGGCCAAAATACAAGATACCAGACCCCTGAGATTGAGAGAGAGAGAGTGACAAAGCTAAGATACTGAGGATGTAGAGAGAGAGGGGACCAAGATAAGATACTTATGAAGGATGGAGAGAGAGAGGGCCAAGATAACATCTGAGGATGGGGAAGAGAGGCCAAAATAAGATACTGTAGGATGGAAGAGAGGGGACCAAGATAAGATACTGAGGATTGGGAGAGAGAGGGACCCAAGATAAGATACTAAGAATGGAGAGAGTAGAGAAGACCAGATAAGATACTAGGATGGAGAAGAGAGAGGGGGCCAAGATAAGATACTGAGAGGATGGAGAGAGAGGGGAACCGAAGACTAATGATAGATGGAGAGAGAGAGAGACCCAAGATAAAGTCATATGGAGGATGGAGAGAGAGAGGGGCCCAAGATAAGATCTGAGGATGGAGAGAGAGAGGGACCAAGATAAGATACTAGGGATGGAGAGAGAGAGAGGGAGACCAAGATAAATATGGACGGGGAGAGAGAGGGGCCAGATAAGAATACAGAGGATGGAGAAGGGGGGGGCCCAATATAAGATATCTGAGGATGGAGAGAGAGAGGGTGACCGGAGTAATGATTTAAAGATACTGAGATATTGAGAGCTAGAGGACACACCTTGAGTGGTGTGTGCTCAAGCTATAAGATACATAGGTGGATAGAGAGAGGGGGCCATAATAAAATACCTGACTGTCGATGTCGACAGAGGTGGGGCAACCAATGTCATAAGTATAGCTGAGGATGGAACGAGAGCAGATAAAAGGTGGACCAAGATAAATCCTGAGGAATGGTAGAGCGGAACAGGGGCGTAGTTGCCAACGCTATAGATGACAGGAGGATGGAGAGATAAGAAGGGGCCAAGATTCAAGATAACTGGAGGATGTAGAGAGGGGGACCAAGATCTGATATACTAGGATGTGCCCCGGAGGATAATATCTGTGGATCAGAGTAGATCTTGGCCCATTTATGATAATTCTAGCTCCCTACGTTCCCCTCCGGCTCTCCGTGTATCCGTGTTTAACACAAAGGAAGAAATATAAAAGGCTCCAATGCGACTCCCACCAGGAACATATAAAGGGGATTTTTTTTTAGCTTTAACATCTCGGTTTCTGGCCTCAAAGACTTTTGATCTTTTGATATTAATGCCATTTACCTCCCATTAATTAGAACAGTTCTATCCAGCCATGTGAAATTAATGGGCAGGGCCTGTTAGTACATTATCTAGGAAATGTTACATACGGCTCATTATCGGTAACATTTGTCACTCTATTGACCTGTTCACAATATGTGGCTCTCAAATAAATTCATAATGGTTTACTATAAACACCAACATGTAAACATTAAACCGGGGCAACCCACATACTGTAAAAGCACTACAAAAAAAATATATCAGTTTGTTGGTAATATACAGCAACAATTAAAGGGGAATTGTTTCTGCGTACACATGCCCTTTATTGCAGTCTATCCAAAGTTACAGCAGTATAAAGGGTAGTGCCTTCCTGCTTACACTGTGAGTTGTCACATCCCCAGCAAGCCCTAGCTTAAACATACCACCTTGTATCCTTCTTGCTGGGACAGAGCATCGTCAACTGCATTATAAGCCCCACCCCTGAAATTCTTTATCGCTTTTAAAGCTAGCTACAAGCCTAATAGAAATGTTTTCTTTCCCTAAGTTAGACATAGTAAAGACAAAGACATTGATTGCAATCGTTACTAGCTTCAGAAAAATATTAATTTGGAGGGTGGGGCGTGTGACACGCTTTTAACACATGCCAATCTACAAGTAGAACAATATGAAATGGGTTGTAACTCTCCATTCAGTATCCTTTAAACTTCGCTATGACATAGATTCTGATATTGTAAAAATATTTCTATATTTTTTTGCATGCTTTGAATCTTTAATCTGATAAGTAAATATAATTACCAAGAGAGATAGGACCAAGATAAAGATAATGCGGATGGGGAGAGAGAAAACACCAAGATAAGATACTGAGAATGGGAGAGAGAGAAGGGACCAAGATAAAATACCGAGGATGGGAGGAGGGAAGGGGCCAAGATAAGATACAGGATGAGAGAGAGGGAGGGGCCAAGATAGATACTGAGGACGGAGAGGAGAGGAGGGACAAGATAAGATAACCGAGGATGGAGAGAGAGAGGGGCCAGATTAAATACTGAGGATGGAGAGAGAGAGGGGCCAAGTACAAATACTGAGGATGAAGAGAGGAGAGAGATGGGCCAAATAAGATACTGAGGATGGAGAGGAGAGGGACCAAGATAAGATACTGAGGATGGAGAGAGAGAGGGACCAAGATAAGAAATGAGGAGGAGAGAGAGAGGGCCAAGATAGATACTGAGGATGGGAGAGAGAGATGGGCCAAAATAAGATACTGAGGTGGGAGAGAGAGGGAACCAAGATAAGATACTGAGGATGGAGAGAGAGGGACCAAGATAGAAACTGAGGATGGAGAGAGAGAGGGCCAAGAAAGATACTGAGTATGGGGAGAGAGATGGGCCAAAATAAGATACTGAGGATGGAGAGAGAGAGGGCCAAGATAACATACTGAGGATGGAGAGAGAGATGGGCCAAAATAAGATACCGAGGATGGAGAGAAAGAGGGACCAAGATAATACTGGGATGGAGAGAGAGAGGGGGCCAAGATAACATCTGAGGATGGGGAGAGAGAGTGGGCCAAAATAGATATGAGGATGAGCAGAGAGGAGAGAGGAGGGAAGAGAGGATAAGGCGACGGAGGCGAAGATAGGATGGAGGAGGAGAGATAATGGGAACATGATAAGATACTGAGGATGGAGAGAGAGAGGGACCAAGATAAGATACTGAGGATGGAGAGAGAGAGGACCAAGATAACAATACTGAGGATGGAGAAGATGGGCCAAATAAGATACTGAGGATGGAGAGAGAGAGAGGAGGGACCAAGATAAGATCTGAGGATGGAGAGGAGGGGGAACCAAGATCGGGATACTAAGATGGAGAGAAGATAGAGACCAAGATAAGATACTAAGGATGGAGAGAGAGAGAGGGGCCAAGATAAGATACTGAGGATGGAGAGAGAGGGGGAACCAAGATAAGATACTAAGAATGGAGAGAGATAGAGACCAAGATAAGATACTGAGGATGGAGAGAGAGAGGGGCCAAGATAAGATACTGAGGATGGAGAGAGAGAGGGACCAAGATAAGATACTGAGGGTGGAGAGAGAGGGGGACCAAGATAAGATACTGAGGACGGAGAGAGAGAGGGGCCAAGATAAGATACTGAGGATGGAGAGAGGGGGAACCAAGATAAGATACTGAGGATGGAGAGAGAGAGGGACCAAGATAGATACTGAGGATGAGAGAGAGAGAGGGGCCAAGATAAGATACAGAGGAGGATGAGAGAGAGGGGCCAAGATAAGATATGAGGATGGAGAGAGGGGAGGAACCAAGATAAGCTACGAGGAGGAGAGAGAGAGGGACCAAGATAAGATACTGAGGATGGGAGAGAGAGGGGCCAGATAAGATACAGAGGATGGAGAGAGAGAGGGGCCAAGATAAGATACTGAGGATGGAGGAGGGGGAACCAGATAAGATACTGGGATGGAGAGAGAGAGAGAGGGACCAAGATAAGATACTGAGGACGAGAGAGAGAGAGGGGCCAAGATAAGATAATGAGGATTGGAGAGGAGGGGGGACCAAAGATAAGGATACTGAGGATAGAGAGAGAGAGGGACCAAGATAAGATACTGAGGATGGAGAGAGAGAGAGGGGCCAAGGAAAGATACAGAGGATGGAGAGAGAGAGGGGCCAAGATAAGATACTGAGGATGGAGAGAGGGGGAACCAAGATAAGATATGAGGATGGAGAGAGAGAGGGACCAAGATAAGATACTGAGGATGGAGAGAGAGAGGGGCCAAGATAAGATACAGAGGATGGGGAGAGAGAGAGGGACCAAGATAAGATACTGAGGATGGAGAGAGAGAGGGACCAAGATAAGATACTGAGGATGGAGAGAGAGAGGGACCAAGATAAGATACTGAGGATGGAGAGAGAGAGGGACCAAGATAAGATACCGAGGATGGAGAGAGAGAGAGGGACCAAGATAAGATACAGAGGATGGAGAGAGAGAGGGGCCAAGATAAGTACTGAGGGATGGAGAGAGGAGGGGCCAAGATAACATTACTGAGGATGGGGAGAGAGAGTGGGCCAAAATAAGATACTGAGGATGGAGAGAGAGAGGGACCAAGATAAGATACAGAGGATGGAGAGAGAGAGGGACCAAGATAAGATACTAAGAATGGAGAGAGATAGAGACCAAGATAAGATACTGAGGAGGAGAGAGAGAGGGACCAAGATACGATTACTGAGGATGGAGAGGAGAGAGGGCCAAGAGATAAGATACCAAGGATGGAGAGAGGGAGGGGGAACCAAAGATAGATGACTGAGGATGGAGAGAGGGGGAACCAAGATAAGATACTAAGGAATGGAGAGAGATAGAAACCAAGATAAGATACTGAGGATGGAGAGAGAGAGGGACCAAGATACGATACATGAGGATGGAGAGAGAGAGGGGCCAAGATAAGATTCTGAGGACGGAGTGAGAGAGAGACCAAGATAAGATACTGAGGATGGAGAGAGGAGAGGGGCCAAGATAAAGATACTGAGGATGGAGAGAGAGAGGGGGACCAAGATAAGTACTGGGGATGGAGAGAGAGAAGGGACCAGATAAGATACTGAGGATGGAGAGAGAGAGGGACCAAGATAAGATACTGAGGATGGAGAGAGAGAGGGACCAAGATAAGATACCGAGGATGGAGAGAGGAGAGAGGGACCAAGATAAGATACAGAAGGATGGAGAGAGAGGGGCCAAGATAAGATACTGAGGATGGAGAGAGAGAGGGGCCAAGATAACATACTGAGGATGGGGAGAGAGATGGGCCAAAATAAGATACTGAGGATGGAGAGAGAGAGAGGGACCAAGATAAGATACAGAGGATGGAGAGAGAGAGGGACCAAGATAAGATATAAGAATGGAGAGAGAGAGAGACCAAGATAAAGATACTGGGATGGAGAGAGAGAGAGGGACCAAGATACGATACTGAGGATGGAGAGAGAGAGGGGCCAAGATAAGATACTGAGGATGGAGAGAGAGAGGGGGAACCAAGATAAGATACTGAGGATGGAGAGAGGGGGAAACCAAGATAAGATACTAAGAATGGAGAGAGATAGAAACCAAGATAAGATATTAGGATGGAGAGAGAGAGGGACCAAGATACGATACTGAGGATGGAGAGAGAGAGGGGCCAAGATAAGATACTGAGGATGGGGAGAGAGAGGAGGGACCAAGATAAGATACTGAGGATGGAGAGAGAGATGGGCCAAGATAAGATTCTGAGGACGGGAGTGAGAGAGAGACCAAGATAAGATACTGAGGATGGAGAGAGAGAGGGGCCAAGATAAGATATGAGGATGGAGAGAGGAGGGGGAGCAAGATAAGATACTGAGGATGGAGAGAAAGAGGGACCAAGATAAGATACTGAGGATAGAGAGAAAGAGGGACCAAGATAAGATACTGAGGGAATAAGAGAGAAAGAGGGGACAAGATATGATACTGAGGATAGAGAGAGAGAGGGACCAAGATGAGATACTGAGGATGGAGAGAGAGAGGGACCAAGATAAGATACTGAGGGTGGAGAGAGAGAGGGACCAAGATAAGATACTGAGGATGGAGAGAAAGAGGGACCAAGATAAGATACTGAGTATGGAGAGAGGGAGGGGCCAAGATAAGATACTGAGGACGGAGAGAGAAAGGGGCCAAGATAACATATTGAGGATGGAGAGAGGGGGAACCAAGCAGTATCTTATTTTGGCCCATCTCTCTCCCCATCCTCAGTATCTTATCTTGGCCCTCTCTCTCTCCATCCTCAGTTTCTTATCTTGGTCCCTCTCTCTCTCCATCCTCAGTATCTTATCTTGGTCCCTCTCTCTCTCCATCCTCAGTATCTTATCTTGGCCCCTCTCTCTCTCCATCCTCAGTATCTTATCTTGGTCCCTCTCTCTCTCCATCCTAATATCTTATCTTGGTTTCTATCTCTCTCCATTCTTAGTATCTTATCTTGGTTCCCCTTCTATCTCTCATCCTCAGTAACACTTCTTGTTCCCCCTCTCTCTCTCCATCCTGTGTTATCTTATCTTTGGCCCCTCTCTCCTCCATCCTCATGTACGTTATCTTGGGTCCCTCTCGTCTCCTCCATCTCAGTTATCTTTATCTTGGTCCTCGTCTTCTCCCTCTATATCTTATCTTTTGGTCCCTCTCTCTCTCTCCATCCTCTTATCTTATCTTTGTCCCCTCTCTCCTCTCCAGTCCTCAGTATCTTATTTTGGCCCATCTCTCTCTCCCCCATCCTCATTATGTTATCTTGGCCCCTCTCTCCTCCCATCCTCAGTATCTTATCTTGGGCCCCTCTCTCTCTCCATCCTTCTGTATCTTATCTTGGTCCCTCTCTCCTCTCTCCATCCTCGTATCTTATCTTGGTCCTCTCTCTCTCCATCCTCAGTATCTTATCTTGGTCCCCTCTCTCTCTCCTCCCTCAGTATCTTATCTGGTTCCCTCTCTCTCTCCATCCCAGTATCTTATCTTGGTCCCCCTCTCTCTCTCCATCCTCAGTATCTTATCTTGGCCCCTCTCTCTCTCCATCCTCAGTATCTATCTTGGTCCTCTCTCTCACTCCTCCCTCAAATCTTATCTTGGCCTCTATACTCCTCTCTCCATCCTCATCTATCGTATCTTGGTCCCCTCTCTCTCTCCATCCTCAGTATCTTATCTTGGTTTCTATCTCTCTCCATTCTTAGTATCTTATCTTGGTTCCCCCTCTCTCCATCCTCAGTATCTTATCTTGGTTCCCCCTCTCTCCATCCTTGGTATCTTATCTTTGGCCCTCTCTCTCTCCATCCTCAGTATCTTATCTTGGTCCCTCTCTCTCTCCATCCTCATATCTTATCTTGGTCTCTACTCTCTCATCTCTCTATTCTTGTATCTTTATCTTGGTCCCTCTCTCTCTCCACCTCGTATCTTATCTTGGTCCCTCTCTCTCTCCATCCTCATATCTTATTTTGGGCCCACCCTCTCTCCCCTCTCAGTAATTTATCTTGGCCCCTCTCTCTCTCCATCCTCAGTATTATCTGGCCCTCTCTCTCTCTCCTCCTCTTTTATCTATCTTGGTCCCTCTCTCTCTCTCCATCCTCGTATCTTATCTTGGTCCCTCTCTCTCTCCATCCTCAGTATCTTATCTTGTGCCCTCTCTCTCTCCATCCTCAGTATCTTATCTTGGTCCCTCTCTCTCTCCATCCTCAGTATCTTATCTTGGTCCCTCTCTCTCTCCACTCTCTCCATCCTCTGTATCTTATCTTGGTCCCTCTCTCTCTCTCCATCCTCGGTATCTTATCTTGGTCCCTCTCTCTCTCCATCCTCATATCTTATCTTGGTCCCTCTCTCTCCATCCCAGTATCTTATCTTGGCCCCCTCTCTCTCTCCATCCTCTGTATCTTATCCTTGGCCCCCTCTCTCTCTCCATCCTCAGTATCTTATCTTGGTCCCTCTCTCTCTCTATCCTCAGTATCTTATCTTGTGTCCCCCTCTCCCTCCATCCTCATTATCTTATCTTGGCCCCTCTCTCTCTCTCGTCCTCATATCTTATCTTGGTCCCTCTCTCTCTCTCTCCATCCTCAGTATCTTTCTTGTCCCCCTCCCATCCTCATTATCTTATTTGGCCCCTCTCTCTCCCTCCTCTGTATCTTATCTTGGCCCCTCTCTCTCCACCTCAGTATCTTATCTTGTCCCTCTCTCTCTCCTCCTCGTACTTAATCTTGGTTCCTCCCCCCTCTCCATCCTCATATCTGTATCTTGGCCCTCTCTCTCTCATCCTCCTCTGTATCTTATCTTGGCCCCTCTCTCTCTCTCAATCCTCAGTATCTATCTTGGTCCCTCTCTCTCTCCATCCTCATGTATCTTATCTTGGTTCACCCTCTCTCTATCCTCAGTATCTTATCTTGGCCCCTCTCTCTCTCCTCTCAGTATCTTATCTTGGTCCCTCTCTCTCCATCCTCAGTATCTTATCTTGGTCCCTCTCTCTCTCCATCCTCAGTATCTTATCTTGGCCCCTCTCTCTCTCCATCCTCAGTATCTTATCTTGGTCTCTATCTCTCTCCATTCTTAGTATCTTATCTTGGTTCCCCCCTCTCCTCCATCCTCAGTATCTTATCTTGGCCCCTCTCTCTCTCTCCATCCTTAGTATCTTATCTTGGTCTCTATCTCTCTCCATTCTTAGTATCATCTTGGTTCCCCCTCCTCTCCATCCTCAGTATCTTATCTTGGTCCCTCTCTCTCTCCATCCTCAGTATCTTATTTTGGCCCATCTCTCTCCCCATCCTCAGTATGTTATCTTGGCCCTCTCTCTCTCCATCCTCAGTATCTTATCTTGGTCCCTCTCTCTCTCCATCCTCAGTATCTTATCTGTGTCCCATTTCTCTCCTCCTCAATCCTTCTGCATCTGCCTCTATCCTCTCTCCCTCCTCTCTCCTCTCTCTCCATCCTCATATCTTTTTGGCCCTCCTCTCCCCATCCTCAGTATGTTATCTCTGGCCCCCTCTCTCTCTCCATCCCATATTTCTTGGCCCTCTTTCTCTCTCCATCCTCGGTATCTTATTTTGGCCCATCTCTCTCTCCATCCTCAGTATGTTATCTTGGCCCTCTCTCTCTCCATCCTCAGTATCTTATTTTGGCCCATCTCTCTCCCCATACTCAGTATCTTATCTTGGCCCTCTCTCTCTCCATCCTCAGTTTCTTATCTTGGTCCCTCTCTCTCCATCCCTCAGTATCTTATCTTGGTCCCTCTCTCTCCCACCTCAGTATCTTATTTTTTGGCCCATCTCCTCTCCCATCCTCAGTATCTTAATCTTGGCCCTCTCCTCTCTCCTCACTCATTTTCTTATCTTGGTCCCTCTCTCTCTCCATCCTCAGTATCTTATCTTGGCCCCTCTCTCTCTCCATCCTCGGTATCTTATCTTGGCCCCTCTCTCTCTCCGTCCTCAGTATCTTATCTTGGCCCCTCCCTCTCTCCATCCTCTGTATCTTATCTTGGTCCCTCTCTCTCTCTCCATTCTCAGTATCTTATCTTGGTTTCTATCCTCTCCTCATTCTTAGTATCTTATCTTGGTTTCCCCCTCTATCTCATCCTCAGTAATCTTTCTTGTTCCCCTCTCTCTCTCCATCCTGGTATCTTATCTTGGCCCCTCTCTCTCTCCATCCTCATGTATCGTATCTGGGTCCCTCTCTCTCCTCCATCCCAGTATCTTTATCTTGGTCTCTCTCTCTCCCTATCTATATCTTATCTTTGGTCCCTCTCTCTCTCTCCATCCTCTTATCTTATCTTTGTCCCCTCTCTCCTCTCCATCCTCAGTATCTTATTTTGGCCCATCTCTCTCTCCCCCATCCTCAGTATGTTATCTTGGCCCCTCTCTCCTCCCATCCTCAGTATCTTATCTTGGGCCCCTCTCTCTCTCCATCCTTCTGTATCTTATCTTGGTCCCTCTCTCCTCTCTCCATCCTCGTATCTTATCTTGGTCCTCTCTCTCTCCATCCTCAGTATCTTATCTTGGTCCCCTCTCTCTCTCCATCCTCAGTATCTTATCTGGTTCCCTCTCTCTCTCCTCCCAGTATCTTATCTTGGTCCCCCTCTCTCTCTCCATCCTCAGTATCTTTATCTTGGCCCCTCTCCTCTCTCCATCCTCATATCTTATCTTGGTCCTCTCTCTCACTCCGTCCCTCAAATCTTATCTTGGCCCTTTCTCCTCTCTCCATCCTCAATGTATCTATCTTGGTCCCCTCTCTCTCCTCCATCCTCAGTATCTTACTCTGGTTTCTATCTCTCTCCATTCTTAGTAATCTTATCTTGGTTCCCCCCTCTCTCCATCCTCAGTATCTATATCTTTGGTTCCCCCTCTCTCCCATCCTTGGTATCTTATCTTGGCCCTCTCTCCTCTCCATCCTCAGTATCGTATACTTGGTCCCTCTCTCTCTCCATCCTCATATCTTATCTTGGTCTCTACTCTCTCTATCTCTCTCATTCTTGTATCTTTATCTTGGTCCCTCTCTCTCTCCACCTCTGTATCTTATCTTGGTCCCTCTCTCTCTCCATCCTCATATCTTATTTTGGCCCACTCTCTCTCTCCCCATCCTCAGTCAATTTATCTTGGCCCCTCTCTCTCTCCATCCTCAGTATTATCTTGGCCCCTCTCTCTCTCTCCTCCTCTTTATCTTATCTTGGTCCCTCTCTCTCTCTCCATCCTCGTATCTTATCTTGGTCCCTCTCTCTCTCCATCCTCAGTATCTTATCTTGTGGCCCTCTCTCTCTCCATCCTCATTATCTTATCTTGGTCCCTCCTCTCCTCTCCATCCTCGTATCTTATCTTGGTCCCTCTCTCTCTCCTCTCTCCATCCTCTCGTATCTTATCTTGGCCCCTCTTCTCTCTCCCATCCTCAGTATCTTATCTTGGTCCCTCTCTCTCTCCATCCCTCATATCTTATCTTGGTCCCCCTCTCTCCATCCTCAGTATCTTATCTTGGCCCCCCTCTCTCTCTCCATCCTCTGTAACTTATCCTTGGCCCCTCTCTCTCTCTCCATCCTCAGTATCTTATCTTGGTCCCTCTCTCTCTCTATCCTCAGTATCTTATCTTTGGTCCCCCTCTCCTCTCCATCCTCATGTATCTTATCTTGGCCCCTCTCTCTCTCTCTCCTCAGTATCTTATCTTGGTCCCTCTCTCTCTCTCTCCATCCTCAGTATCTTATCTTGTTCCCCCTCCCATCCTCATTATCTTATCTTGGCCCCTCTCTCTCCTCCTCTGTATCTTATCTGGCCCCTCTCTCTCCATCCTCTAGTATCTTATCTTGTCCCTCTCTCTCTCCTCCTCGTAGCTTATCTTGGTTCCCCCCCCTCTCCATCCTCATATCTGTATCTTGGCCCTCTCTCTCTCATCCTCCTCGTATCTTATCTTGGCCCCTCTCTCTCTCTCATCCTCAGTATCTATCTTGGTCCCTCTCTCTCTCCATCCTCATGTATCTTATCTTGGTTCCCCCTCTCTCATCCTCAGTATCTTATCTTGGCCCCTCTCTCTCTCCGTCCTCAGTATCTTATCTTGGTCCCTCTCTCTCTCCACCCTCAGTATCTTATCTTGGTCCCTCTCTCTCTCCATCCTCAGTATCTTATCTTGGCCCCTCTCTCTCTCCATCCTCAGTATCTTATCTTGGTCTCTATCTCTCTCCATTCTAGTATCTTATCTTGGTTCCCCCTCTCCTCCATCCTCAGTATCTTATCTTGGCCCCTCTCTCTCTCTCCATCCTAGTATCTTATCTTGGTCTCTATCTTCTCTCCATCTTAGTATCGATCTTGGTTCCCCCTCCTCTCCATCCTCAGTATCTTATCTTGGTCCCCTCTCTCTCTCTCCATCCTCAGTATCTTATTTTGGCCCCATCTTCTCCCCATCCTCAGTATCGTTATCTTGGTCCCTCTCTCTCTCCATCCTCAGTATCTTATCTTGGTCCCTCTCTCTCTCCATCCTCAGTATCTTATCATGTGTCCCATTTCTCTCCTCCTCCATCCTCATCTTCGCCCCTCTGCCTTATCCTCTCTCCCTCCTCTCTCCTCTCTGCTTCATCCTCATATCTTTTTGGCCCACTCTCTCTCCCCCATCCTCAGTATGTTATCTTGGCCCCCTCTCTCTCTCCATCCCAGTATCTATCTTGGCCCTCTTTCTCTCTCATCCTCGTATCTTATTTTGGCCCATCTCTCTCTCCATCCTCAGTATGTTATCTTGGCCCTCTCTCTCTCCATCCTCAGTATCTTATTTTGGCCCATTCTCTCCCATACTCATTCTTCTTGGCCCTCTCTCTCTCCATCCTCAGTTTTATCTTGGTCCCTCTCTCTCCATCCTCAGTATCTTATCTTGGTCCCTCTCTCTCCCACCTCAGTATCTTATTTTGGCCCATCTCTCTCTCCCATCCTCAGTATCTTATCTTGGCCCTCTCTCTCTCTCCTCATTTCTTATCTTGTCCTCTCTCTCTCCATCCTCAGTATCTTATCTTGGTCCCTCTCCTCTCCATCCTCAGTATCTTATTTGGCCCATCTCTCTCCTCCTTCATCCTCGTATTTGTACTTGGCCCCTCTCTCTCTCCATCCTCAGTATCTTATCTGGCCCCTCTCTCTCTCCATCCTCGGTATCTTATCTTGGTCCCTCCTCTCCTCTCCGTCCTCAGTATCTTATCTGGCCCCTCCCTCTCTCCATCCCTGTATCTTATCTTGGCCCCCATACTTTTCCCTCCTCCCATCCTCGTAATCTTATCTTGGTGTTTCTCTCTCCCCATCCGCAGTATCTTATCTTGGTCTCTATCTCTCTTGGTAATTATATTTACTTATCAGATTAAAGATTCAAAGCATGCAAAAAAATATAGAAAATATTTTTACAATAT
The DNA here is from genome assembly GCA_019447015.1 of Hymenochirus boettgeri. Lineage (NCBI taxonomy): Eukaryota > Metazoa > Chordata > Amphibia > Anura > Pipidae > Hymenochirus > Hymenochirus boettgeri. The sequence continues at coordinate 4,426,009 of CM033470.1, forward strand.
CAGAATCTATGTCATAGCGAAGTTTAAAGGATACTGAATGGAGAGTTACACCCATTTCATATTGTTACTACTTGTAGATTGGCATGTGTTAAAAGCTGTGTCACACGCCCCACCCTCCAAAATTAATATTTTCTGAAGCTAGTAACAGGATTGCAATCAATGTCTTTGTCTTTACTATGTCTAACTTAGGGAAAGAAAAACATTTCTATTCAGGCTTGTAGCTAGCTTTAAAAGCGATAAAGAATTTCAGGGGTGGGGCTTATAATGCAGTTGACGATGCTCTGTCCCAGCAGAAGGATACAAGGTGGTATGTTTAAGCTAGGGGCTTGCTGGTGATGTGACAACTCACAGTGTAAGCAGGAAGCACTACCCTTTATACTGCTGTAACTTTGGATAGACTGCAATAAAGGGCATGTGTACGCAGAAACAGTTCCCCTTTAATTGTTGCTGTATATTACCAACAAAACTGATATATTTTTTTTGTAGTGCTTTTACAGTATGTGGGTTGCCCCGTGTTAATGTTTACATGTTGGTTGTTTATAGTAAACCATTATTGAATTTATTTTGAGAGCCACATATTGTGAACAGGTCAATAAGTGACAAATGTTACCGATAACTGAGCCTGTATGTACATTTCCTAGATAATGTACTAACAGGCCATGCCATTAATTTCACATGCTGGATAGAAACTGTTCTAATAATGGGAGGTAAATGGCATTAATATCAAAAGATCAAAAGTCTTTGAGGCCAGAAACCGAGATGTTAAAGCTAAAAAAAAATCCCCTTTTATATGTTCCTGGTGGGAGTCGCATTGGAGCCTTTTATATGTTCTTCCTTTTTGTTAAACACGGATACACGGAGAGCCGGAGGGGAACGTAGGGAGCTAGAATTAGTCATAAATGGCCAAGATCTACTCTGATCCACAGATATTATCTCCGGGGCCGTGTAGAGAGAAAATCTCTTTTGGAGAGAAAAGCTCACGAATTTCCAACAAAAAAAATAAGAAATTCACATGTTATCTGGCGAGCTCAATAAATAGTCTCGTTCCTGCCATTGCAATTTTTCTATATTTGGGGCAGGAGAATGGAAATTCCAGCTCTGAAAACAGGTGAATAATTTATAAGTGACTTAACCCCACCAGTTATTCAGATAAATCTGTAATGAGGTAATAAGACGTGTGCATCATATGGCTTACGAACACACGAGTGGGGTGAATCTAAACCATAGTGACTGAGAATTAGTGCCACTCAAATTAATCTTATGTAAAGGTACTGGATGTAGAACCAATAAGATTTGTGAAAAGTTATATATGCTTGAATCTAGACCAATCACATTTTAGGGTGTGTCTTGGGGGACATAATATAAAGGCAGAAGCAACCCATAGCAGCTTATAGTGACTGCATTGGCAGTATTATGCACATATTATATAGTTTACATGAGGCATGATTTATAATATTGCCGTTGGTTGTGTTTGGAGCTGCCATGTTGAATATATCTGGCAATGGGTTGATAAATTCTGTTAATTTACAGTAGATAATAGGACGGATAGCAAATGTCTAAAAAATTCTCAACCTTTCTGACAAACTTGTTTTTATTTGGCAAAACTACTTAGAATTAGGATTTACTGTGTCGTCAATGGAAGTTATTTTCTGTCTTTATTTCTTTCTATATATTTTGTTTACATTTACTATTTCTCATATTAACCAGTGTCAGCAGAAAAGTTAAACTTTGCCAAATGTCATTGACTGCGTCCAATCTAATACTGATTTGTCTCCCCATCACGTTAAGAAAATGGAATCCCCCCCATTGGTTTATAGCTACATGAGTATATCTGTTGTATTCAATTAGATCAACTGGACTTGAAGTTTAGTTCTTGAAGACGTTTCGCTAGTCATCCGACTGGCTTTCTCAATTCAGAATGCCAGTCGGATGACTAGCGAAACGTCTTCAAGAACTAAACTTCAAGTCCGGTTGATCTAATTGAATACAACAGATATTACCATGACCTGGATGAATGAGAACCTTCACAAGCATAGCTACATGAGCTGTGGAAATTATAAGAAAGGTCACTGAACTGAAGAGCTTGCGATCTAATTAAGTCTCCGTCTCTGCAGGAAGTATTCAGGCATTGATGCCCCATTAGAAAGGTCTTTAGGGATCAATGATGGTTCAGAAGGTTGGAAATAGATCCCTGTTTGAGCGCAGGTCATTTATCGATTGGACCAGTGGTTTGAATTGATTTAACCTGACTGTGCGCTTGTTAGTGCAGCTCCCTGGCGTATTGAGTGCGCTATGACAGAAAAGCAATGATCAGTGTGTCCTTGGGATGCTCAAAATCACAAGCCCGCAGCAGATGTAACGGTGAGAGTTACAGTTCTCAACAGCTGGAAGGCAACCCGATCTCCCTGTATCAGGGACATTTGAAAACTACAACTCCCAGCATTCACTAGCTGCAGTAGCGTATACAGCTTTATTGATCTGAAACGTTACTATTTTTTGGTATTTAATGCAAATTGGTTCCTTCTTTTTCTGTTTGTAACACAAAATACAATCTGAAACACTGGGGCCTGATACTAAGGCCTTAGGAGAACATTTGGACTCTAGCAGAGACCGGGCTTTCCATTATATTACAACCGCTCAATGCTAATACAACTTCAGCATGGAGAGAGTTAAAGGCTGTTTGAAGCTTAGCTGAGCTGAGGGAGTTGCCACACTGAAATCAACCCATGCATTGGTTTTAATAAAGTGACAGACAATTTCCAACATGTGTTATTACTGTGTACCATTAGCGATAAGGTCTTTAAAGCAATCCAACAACTACCCCCCCCCCCTCACACACACACACACACAGACACACACTGCACACACACACACACACACACACTTGAAATCCAAGTGTGCGTAGCCACGTGCGAGTAATTAGGAGAAAGCTTTCTGCACTGCGAAAGGCTCTTAGCCACCTTTTATCCAGACTTGAATTCCTTCTGATTGCACGCTCATACACCTGGCAGAGTCAATTGATAAAAGGGTTTGTGTTAATGGAAGGGAATATTCAAGCCCTTTATGAAGCTATGTAAGATCTAATGCAGGGTGGGATATTTATACAATTGGTTGACAACTGGGTGGGGACTTTTTGAACACCCCCCCCCCCTGGCATTCAGGGGTAACACGTTTTATTAAGTTAAAGGGCAAGTTCACCCAACAAAAAAAAATATATAGTTAAATCGCCCCCAAACCCCCAAACTAAACCACAATAGTCAGAAAGCTGTTAGACAAATGTGGAATCCAGAATGATCTTTTTGGCCAGAACCATTCTGTCTAGTTAAAATACATTTATTTCTGCTTCTCTGTGTATTTGAAATGAATGTCCTAGACAGAAGTTGTTTGTCTTAATAAAATTGCGAATTACTGTGACATTACGTTAAGGGATTTATTAATACTAAATTTCGAAGTCTCGAGCCTCATAGATATTGGGCAATAAGTAGGGCTGCTTGTCTGGGTATAAAGGTGTGAGTGTTACCTCTCAGGAAGGGGAAAGACTAAGGCTGAGATCCCATTACATATTTGTGTGCGTTATCACGTGTTGTGTGTGCGATTGTGGTGCATTGGCGTACGTTGTTCCGCGTTTGCGCATGCAATGTTGCTATTTGCCATTATGGAAACGCGTGCTTTTGAGCAAAAAAAAACAACAAAAAACGGTGGTCGCAAAACACAAACGGATGGAAAATCGCATGCGCAATCTTAAGTGAAGTCACATGCAGAAACGCGTTAGTGTGGCCTTGTCCTATGGGAGTGATTTGTGAGTAATATATCTAACCTTAGAATTAACAACCAATCAAAAATGTTATTACTGATGTGCCATTTAATGTATCCAATATTACATGACATGATGCTATTGCAATAATAGTGAGAATAATGTCTATAGAAACCAATGGAACTTCCTCAAGAGCTCTCAGTGCGGTCATGATGTGATTTATTCTGTGGTAGGCAACTACGTTAAACTTCCTTCTCTGTTTAAGCATTTGAAATGGGCTTTGACTCTAGATGAATTTAAGTAAATGCGGTACCTGAAAAGATATCTGCCTTAACGCTAAACTGTTATCTTTCACCCCTCCTCTCTGCCTCTCCTCTCTGAGCTTGTAACATGGGCGCACATACCTAGACAAGGAATAGCATCATGTTATTTGTCACTTCCACAGTGGGGTGGCTACAGACTTATGGGCCCTGATGCAAAATTTGGACATGGGCCCCCAACACCACCGCAAACACAAATCGGCACTGCAAACCAAATAATCATTGGTAAAATGCTTTGTATATAACCACTGGTAAAACAGTTGGCACACAGACTGGTAGCTTTGGTACCTTAGCACAAAATGGGGCCCCTTCTTGGCCAAGGGCCCTGGTGCGGTCGCATCCCCTGCACCCCTGGTAACTACGTCCCTGCACATCCATGACTGGTAGAACCAGCAAGCAAATCCAAAAGGAGAGGTAACATAACACTGGGAAGCATAACAGGTTAGTCTTACATCTCTCAGATTTCTAACTATTGCTGTTTTGGGGCTCGAGGGGCTGATTTACTTTACAATTTTGCATTTGAGGGGTGGGCTTGCTCTTTAAAGAACTCAGTATTCCAATCATCAAAATAAAATGAAATGCCACTTTGAATGAGCGAAGGAAGTAACTAGGGCCAGATCAAATGTGTATCCATGTAATATCTCATGTACATGTAAGTAATGTATGTATAGTTTATTTATATAGCGCCACTTGGGGGCACAGCGCTGTCCTGCCTTGAGAGCTCAGTGGTTAGCACTGATACCTTGCAGCGCTGAGGTCCTGAGTTCGAATCCGCCCTTGGACACATCTGCAAGGAGTTTGTATGTTCTCCCCGTGCTTGCGTGTGTTTCCTCCGGGCACTCCCTTATTGTAATGCCCTGGCACATGATTCTTACTTTGTGAAAGCGTGATTGTAAGTGTGTGAGAAACGTGCCTGTGTGTTCTAGCCCTGACATAGCTTAATAAAGCCATACAACCATCTAGTTCAATCTTTTTACCCTTCTCCTGATACCTTACAGATGGGAAAATCCTTTTGCAGTTCTCACCTTCTCTATAGATTTAATATAGAATAAATCTCCCTCATAAATCCCAACAAATCACCATAAAGACCCATCAGTGGTTTAAACACTACTGATAGAGAGAGAGGGAGAGACTGATATGTTAGAAAGAAGAGAGACTGACATCCTTGGTGGAGGAGAAGCAGATCTTTCCCCTTTGGATTCCTCTCTGCCGTGTCAGCTAAAATGTAAGATCAAACAGCTTGGTTTCATGAGGATACAAAGTATCCCTTTTACATAGAATGTATCTCTATCACCTGCAATCTGCAATGTATCTCTATCACCTGCAATGTATCTCTATCACCTGCAATCTGCAATGTATCTCTATCATCTGCAATGTATCTCTATCACCTGCAATCTGCAATGTATCTCTATCACCTGCAATGTATCTCTATCACCTGCAATGTATCTCTATCACCTGCAATGTATCTCTATCACCTGCAGGTATCTATATCACATGCAATATCGCAATGAATCTCTATCGCCTGCGATGTATCTCTATCGCCCGCAGTGTATCTCTATCGCCCGCAGTGTATCTCTATCACCCGCAGTGTATCTCTATCGCCCGCAGTGTATCTCTATCGCCCGCAGTGTATCTCTATCGCCCGCAGTGTATCTCTATCGCCCGCAGTGCATCTCTATCGCCCGCAGTGTATCTCTATCGCCCGCAGTGTATCTCTATCGCCCGCAGTGTATCTCTATCGCCCGCAGTGTATCTCTATCGCCCGCAATGTATCTTTATCGCCCGCAATGTATCTCTATCGCCCGCAATGTATATCTCTATCGCCGCAGTGTATCTCTATCCCCGCATGTATCCTATCGCCCGCAGTGCTATCTCTATCTCTATCGCCCGCAGTGTATCTCTATCGCCCGCGACATTGTATCTCTATCGCCCCAGTGTATCTCTATCTCCCGCATGTATCTCTATCCGCCCGCAGTGTATCTCTAGCGCCCGCAGTTCTATCTCTATCGGCCCGCAGTGTATCTCTCTCTCGCCCGCAGTGTATATCTAATCGCCCCCTGTAATCTCATACGCCCGCAATGTATCTCTATCGCCCGCAATGTATCTCTATCGCCCGCAATGTATCTTTATCGCCCGTAATGTATCTCTATCACCTGCAATCTGCAATGTATCTCTATCACCTGCAATGTATCTCTATCACCTACAATGTATCTCTATCACCTGCAGTGTATCTCTATCGCCCGCAGTGTATCTCTATCGCCCGCAGTGTATCTCTATCGCCGCAGTGTAATCTCTATCGTCCCGCATGTATCTCTATCGCCCGCAGTGTATCTCTATCGCCCGCAGTGTATCTCTATCCCCGCAGTGTATCTCTCGGTATCGCCCAATGTATCTCTATCGCCCCGCAATGTATCTCTATCGCCCGCAATGTATCTTTATCGCCCGCAATGTATCTTTATATCGCCCGAAATGTATCTCTATCACCTGCAATCTGCATGTGTCTCTATCACCTGCAATGTATCTCTAACCTCATGTATCTCTATCACTGCAATCTGCAATATATCTCTATCACCTGCAATGCGCAATGTATCTCTATCACACTACATGTATCTCTATCACTGCAATGTATCTCTATCACCTGCAATGCGCATGTATCTCTATCACCACAATGTATCTCTATCACCTGCATGTATCTCTATCACCTGCAATCTGCAATGTATCTCTATCATCTGCAATGTATCTCTATCACCTGCAATCTGCAATGTATCTCATCACCTCAATGTATCTCTATCCTGCATGTATCCTATACCTGCAATTATCTACCTGCATATCTCTATCACCTGCATCTGCAATGTATCTCTATCACCCTGCAATGTATCTCTATCACCTGCAATGTATCTCTATCACACCTGCAATGTATCTCTACACCTGCCAATGTATCTCTATCACCTGCAATGTATCTATCACCTGCAATGTATCTCTATCACCTGCATCCTGCAATAATCTCATCGCCTGCGATGTATCTCTATCGCCCGCGTGTAATCTCTATCGCCCGCAGTGTATCTCTATCCACCGCAGTGTATCTCTATCCTATCGCCCGCAGTGTAATCTCTATCGCCCGCAGTGTATCTCTATCGCCCGTTCGCCCGCATTGTTCTCTATCGCGCCCCAGTGCATCTCTATCGCCCGCAGTGTATCTCTATCGCCCGCAGTGTATCTCTATCGCCCCAGTGTATCTCCTATCGCCCGCAGTGTATCTCTATCGCCCGCAGGGTATCTCTATCGCCCGCAGTGTATCTCTATCGCCCGCAGTGTATCTCTATCTCCGCCTGTATCTCTATATCGCCCCGCAGTGGCTCTCTATCGCCCCAGTGCATCTCTATCTCTATCGCCCCAGTGTATCCTATCTATCGCCCGCAGTGTATCTCTATCGCCCGCAGTGTATCTCTATCGCCCGCAGTGTATCTCTATCGCCCGCAGTGTATCTCTATCGCCCCAGGATCCTATCTCCCGCATGTTCTCTATCCGCCCGCAGTGTATCTCTACGCCCGCAGTGTATCTCTATCGCCCGCAGTGTTCCTCTTCGCCCGCAGTGTATTCTAATCGCCCCCTGTAATCTCTATACGCCCGCAATGTATCTCTATCGCCCGCAATGTATCTCTATCGCCCGTCGCCGCAATGTATCTTTATCGCCCGTAATGTATCTCTATCACCTGCAATTGCAATGTATCTCTACACCTGCAATGTATCTCTATCACCTACAATGTATCTCTATCACCTGCAGTGTATCTCTATCGCCCGCAGTGTATCTCTATCGCCCGCAGTGTATCTCTATCGCCCGCAGTGTATCTCTATCGTCCCGCATGTTCTATCGCCCTCAGTGTATCTCTATCGCCCGCAGTGTATCTCTATCGCCCGCAGTGTATCTCTATCCGCCCGCTATCGCAATGTATCTCTATCCTCCCGCAATGTATCTCTATCGCCCGCAATGTATCTTTATCGCCCGCATGTATCTTTATATCGCCCGAAATGTATCTCTATCACCTGCAATCTGCATGTGTCTCTATCACCTGCAATGTATCTCTAACCTCATGTATCTCTATCACTGCAATCTGCAATATATCTCTATCACCTGCAATGCGCAATGTATCTCTATCACCTACACTGTTATCTCTATCACCTGCAATGTATCTCTATCACCTGCAATGCGCATGTACTCTATCACCTACAATGTACTCTATCACCTGCATGTATCTCTATCACCTGCAATCTGCATGTATCTCTATCATCTGCAATGTATCTCTATCACCTGCAATCTGCAATGTATCTCTATCACCTCACTGTATCTCTATCCCTGCATGTATCGCTATACCTGCAATGTATCTCTATCACCTGCATGTATCTCTATCACCTGCATCTGCATGTATCTCTATCACCCTGCAATGTATCTCTATCACCTGCAATGTATCTCTATCACACCTGCAATGTATCTCTATCACCTGCCATGTATCTCTATCCTGCAATGTATCTATCACCTGCAATGTATCTCTATCACCTGCATCCTGCAATAATCTCATCGCCTGCGATGTATCTCTATCGCCCGCGTGTAAATCTCTATCGCCCCGCAGTGTATCTCTATCCCCGCAGTGTATCTCTTATCCTATCGCCCGCAGTGTAATCTCTATCGCCCGCAGTGTATCTCTATCGCCCGTTCCCCGGCATTGTCTCTCTATCGCGCCCCAGTGCATCTCTATCGCCCGCAGTGTAATCTCTATGCCCGCAGTGTATCTCTATCGCCCGCAGTGTATCTCTATCGCCCGCAGTGTATCTCTAATCGCCCGCAGGCGTATCTCTACGCCCGCAGTGTATCTCTAATCTCTATCGCCCGCAGTGTATCTCTATCTCACGCCGGTATCTCTATCGCCCCGCAGTGCTCTCTATCGCCCGCAGTGATCTCTATCTCCTATCGCCCGCAGTGTATCGCTATCTATCGCCCGCAGTGTATCTCTATCGCCCGCAGTGTATCTCTATCGCCCGCAGTGTAATCTCTATCGGCCCGGTGTATCTCATCTCTATCGCCCGCAGTGTAATCTCTATCGCCCGCATGTATTCTATCGCCCCAATTTACTCTATCGCCCGCATGGTATCCTATCTCGCCCGCAATGTATCTCTACTAATCGCCCGCAATGTATCTTTATCTCGCCCGTAATGTTATCTCTATCACCTGCAATCTGCAATGAATCTCTATCGCCTGCGATGTATCTCTATCGCCCGCAGTGTATCTCTATCGCCCGCAGTGTATCTCTATCACCCGCAGTGTATCTCTATCGCCCGCAGTGTATCTCTATCGCCCGCAGTGTATCTCGCACTACTCCGTCCTCATAATCTTATCGTTGCCCTCTCTCTCTCCATCCTCAGTTATCTACCCGGATCTCATTGGTCCTCTCTCCTCTACATCCTCAGTATCTTATCTTGGTTTCTATCTCTCTCCATTCTTAGTATCTTATCTTGGTTCCCCCTATCTCCATCTCAGTATCTTATCTTGGTTCCCCCTCTCTCCATCTTGGGTATCTTATCTTGGCCCCTCTCTCTCTCCATCCTCAGTATCGTATCTTGGTCCCCTCTCTCTCTCTCCATCCTCAGTATCTTATCTTGGTCTCTATCTCTCTCCATTCTTAGTATCTTATCTTGGTCCCTCTCTCTCTCCATCCTCTGTATCTTATCTTGGTCCCTCTCTCTCTCCATCCTCAGTATCTTATTTTGGCCCATCTCTCTCCCCATCCTCAGTATGTTATCTTGGCCCCTCTCTCTCTCCATCCTCAGTATCTTATCTATCGTGCCCCTCTCTCTCCTCCATCCTCTGTATCTTATCTTGGTCCCTCTCTCCTCTCTCCATCCTCGGTATCTTATCTGGTCCTCTCTCTCTCCATCCTCAGTATCTTATCTTGTCCCTCCTCTCTCCATCCTCAGTATCTTTATCTTGGTCCCTCTCTCCTCTCCTCTCCATCCTCAGTATCTTATCTTGGTCCCTCTCTCTCTCCATCCTCTGTATCTTATCTTGGCCCCCTCTCTCTCTCTCTCCTCATGTATCTTATCTTGGTCCCTCTCTCTCTCCTCTCCTCTCCTCAGTATCTTATCTTGGTTTCCCCCTCTCTCCATCCTCATATCTTATCTTGGCCCCTCTCTCTCTCCATCGCTCTGTATCTTATCTTGGCCCCCTCTCTCTCTCCATCCTCAGTATCTTATCGTGGTCCCTTCCTCTCTCTATCTCAGTATCTTATCTTGGTTCCCCCTCTCTCTCATCCTCCAGTATCTTATCTTGGCCCCTCTCTCTCCTCTCTCCTCCTTCTCATATCTTATCTTGGTCCCTCTCTCTCTCCATCCTCAGTATCTTATCTTGGTTCCTCTCCCATCTCTCTCATCCTCAGTATCTTATCTTGGCCCCTCTCTCGTCCTCCATCTCTGTATCTTATCTTGGCACGGCCCTCCTCTCCTCCATCCTCAGTATCTTATCTTGGGCCCTCTCTCTCTCCTCCTCAGTATCTTATCTTGGTTCCCCTCTCCTCCCTCCTCAGTATCTTATCTTGTCCCCTCTCTCTCTCCATCCTCTGTATCTTATCTTGGCCCTCTCTCTCTCCATCCTCATCATCTGGTATCTTGGTCCGTCTCCTCCTTCTCTTCGGGTGCCTCCTCAGTATCTTATCTCTGGTTCCCCCTCTCTCTCTCCATCCCGTCATCTTATCTTGGCCCCTCTCTCTCCTCCGTCCTCGTATCTATCTTGGTCTCCTCTCTCTCTCTCCACCCTCAGTAATCTTATCTTGTCCCCTCTCTCTCTCCTCCTCATGTATCATCTTATCTTGGCCCCCGCTCTCTCTCCATCCTCAGTATCTTATCTTGGTCTCTATCTCTCTCTCCATCTCTTAGTATCTTCTTATCTTGGTTTCCCCCTCTCCTCCATCCTCAGTATCTTACTTGGCCCCTCTCTCCCTCTCTCCATCCTTAGTATCTTATCTTGGGTCTCCTATCTCTCTCTCTCATTCTGTATCTTATCTTGGTTCCCCCCCTCTCCCATCCTCAGTATCTTATCTTGGTCCCTCTCTCCTCTCCATCCTCAGTATCTTATTTTGGCCCATCTCTCTCCCCATCCTCAGTATGTTATCTTGGCCCTCCCTCTCCGCCCATCTCCTCAGTATCTTATCTTGGCCCCTCTCTCTCTCCTCCTCAGTATCTTATCTTGGTCCCTCTCTCTCTCTCCATCCTCAGTATCTATTATTTGGCCCATCTCTCTCCCCATCCTCAGTATGTTATCTTGGCCCCTCTCTCTCTCCATCCTCAGTATCTTATCTTGGTCCCTCTTTCTCTCCATCCTCGGTATCTTATTTTGGCCCATCTCTCTCTCCATCCTCAGTATGTTATCTTGGCCCTCTCTCTCTCCATCCTCAGTATCTTATTTTGGCCCATCTCTCTCCCATACTCAGTATCTTATCTTGGTCCTCCTCTCCTCTCCATCCTCAGTTTCTTATTCTTGGTCCCTCTCTCTCTCCCTCCTCAGTATCTTATCTTGGTCCCTCTCTCTCTCCATCCCAGTATCTATTTTGGCCCATCTCCTCTCCTCCTCAGTACTTATCTGGCCTCTCCTCTCTCCATCCTCATTTCTTATCTTGGCCCTCTCTCTCTCTCCCATCCTCAGTATCTATCTTGGTTCCCTCTCTCTCTCCATCCTCATCATCTTATTTGGCCCATCTCTCCCCATCCTCAGTATTTATCTTGGCCCCTCTCATCTCTCTCCTCTCTCCATCCTCAGTATCTTATCTTGGCCCCCTCTCTCTCTCCATCCTCGGTATCTTAATCTTGGCCCCTGCCCTCTTCTCCTCTCCTCCTCAGTATCTTATCTTGGCCCCTCCTCTCTCCATCCTCTGTATCTTATCTTGGCCCCTCCCTCTCTCCATCCTCGGTATCTTATCTTGGTCCCTCTCTCTCTCTCCATTCTCAGTATCTTATCTTGGTGTTTCTCTCTCCCCCATCCGCAGTATCTTATCTTGGTCTCTATCTCTCTTGGTAATTATATTTACTTATCAGATTAAGATTCAAAGACAGCCAAAACATAATAGAAATATTTTTACAATATCAGAATCTATGTATAAGCGAAGTTTAAAAGGATACTGAATGGAGAGTTACCACCACATTTCATATTGTTACTACTTGTAGTTGGCATGTGTTAAAAGCTGTGTCACACGCCCCACTCCAAATTAATATTTTCTGAAGCTAGTAACAGGATTGCAATCAATGTCTTTGTCTTTAACTATGTCTAACTTAGGGAAAGAAAAACATTTCTATTCAGTCTTGTAGCTACTTTAAAAGCGATAAAGAATTTCAGGTTGGGGCTTATAATGCAGTTGACGGCTCTGTCCCAGCAGAAGGATACAAGGTGGTATTTTAAGCTAGGGGCTTGCTGGTGATGTGACAACTCAACAGTGTAGCAGGAAGCCCTACCCTTTTATACTGCTGTAACTTTGGATAGACTGCAATAAAGGGCATGTGTACGCAGAAACAGTTCCCCTTTAATTGTTGCTGTATATTACCAAACAAAACTGATATATTTTTTTTTGTAGTGCTTTTACAGTATGGGGGTTGCCCCGTGTTATGTTTACATGTTGGTTGTTTTATAGTAAACCATTATTGAATTTATTTTGAGAGCCACATATTGTGAACAGGTCAATAAGTGACAAATGTTACCGATAACTGAGCCTGTATTACATTTCCTAGATAATGTACTAACAGTGCCATGCCATTATTTCACATGCTGGATGAAACTGTTCTAAATAATGGGAGGTAATTGGCAATTAATATCAAAGATCAAAAGTCTTTTGAGGCCAGAACCCGAGATGTTAAAGCCTAAAAAAAAATCCCCTTTTATATTTCCTGGGTGGGAGTCGCATTGGAGCCTTTTATAATGTTTCTTCCTTTGTTGTTAAACAACGGATACACAGAGCCGGAGGGGAACGTAGGGAGCTAGAATTGTCATAAAGGCCAAGACTACTCTGATCCACATATTATCTCCGGGGCCGTGTAGAGAGAAAATCTCTTTTGGAAGAAAAGCTCACGAATTTCCCAACCAAAAAAAAATAAAAGAAATTCACATGTTATCTGGCGAGCTCAATAAATATTCTCGTTCCTGCCTTGTTGCAATTTTTCTATATTTGGGGCAGGAGAATGGAAATTCCAGCTCTGAAAACAGGTGAATAATTTATAAGTTGACTTAAACCCCACCAGTTATTCAGATAAATCTGTAATGAGGTAATAAGACGTGTGCATCATATGGCTTACAACCACGAGTGGGGTGAATCTAAACCATAGTGACTGAGAATAGTGCCACTCAAATTAATCTTATGTAAAGTACTGGATGTAGAACCAATAAGATTTGTGAAAAGTTATATATCCTTGAATCTAGACCAATCACACATTTAAGGGTTGTCTTGGGGGACATAATATAAAGGCAGAAGCAACCCATAGCACTTATAGTGACTGCATTGGCAGTATTATGCCACTATTATATAGTTTACATGAGGCATGATTTATAATATTGCCGTTGGTTGTGTTTGGAGCTGCCATGTTGAATATATCTGGCAATGGGTTGATAAATTCTGTTTAATTTACATAGATAATATGACGGATAGCAAGTGTCTAAAAATTCTCAACCTTTCTGACAACTTGTTTTTTATTTTGGCAAAACTACTTAGAATTAGATTTACTGTGTCGTCAATGGAAGTTATTTTCTGTCTTTATTATTTCTTTCTATATATTTTGGTTTACATTTACTATTTCTCATATTAACCGTGTCAGCAGCAGAAAAGTTAAACTTTGCCAAATGTCATTGACTGCGTCCAATCTAATACTGATTTGTCTCCCCATCACGTTAAGAAAAATGGAATCCCCCCCCATTGGTTTATAGCTACATGAGTATATCTTTTTATTCAATTAGATCAACTGACTTGAGTTTAGTTCTTGAAGACGTTTCGCTAGTCATCCGACTGGCTTTCTCCATTCAGAAATGCCAGTCGGATGACTAGCGAAACGTCTTCAAGAACTAAACTTCAAGTCCGGTTGATCTAATTGAATCAACAGATATACCATGACCTGGATGAATGAGAAACCTTCACAAGCATAGCTACATGAGCTGTGGAAATTATAAGAAGGTCACTGAACTGAAGAGCTTGCGATCTAATTAAGTCTCCGTCTCTGCAGGAAGTATTCAGGCATTGATGCCCCATTAGAAAGGTCTTTAGGGATCAATGATGGTTCAGAAGGTTGTGAAATAGATCCCTGTTTGAGCGCAGGTCATTATCGATTGGACCAGTGGTTTGAATTGATTTAAACCTGACTGTGCGCCTTGTTAGTGCAGCTCCCTGGCCGTATTGAGTGCGCTATGACAGAAAAGCAATGATCAGTGTGTCCTTGGGATGCTCAAAATCACAAGCCCGCAGCAGATGTAACGGTGAGAGTTACAGTTCTCAACAGCTGGAAGGCACCCGATCTCCCTGTATCAGGGACATTTGAAAACTACAACCCCCAGCATTCACTAGCTTCAGTAGCGTATACAGCTTTATTGATCTGAAACGTTACTATTTTTTGGTATTTAATGCAAATTGGTTCCTTCTTTTTCTGTTTGTAACACAAATACAATCTGAAACACGGGGCCGATACTAAGGCCTTAGGAGAAACATTTGGACTCTAGCAGAGACGCGGGCTTTTTCCATTATATTACACAACCGCTCAATGCTAAACAACTTCAGCATGGAGAGAGTTAAAGGCTGTTTGAAGCTTAGCTGAGCTATGGAAGTTGCCACACTGAAATCAACCCATGCATTGGTTTTAATAAAGTGACAGACAATTTCCAACATGTGTTATTACTGTGTACCATTAGCGATAAGGTCTTTAAAAGCAATCCACAACTACCCCCCCCCCCCCCCTCACCACACACCACAACAGACAACACACTGCACACCACACACACACACACACACTTGAAATCCAAGTGTGCGTAGCCCCGTGCGAGTAATTAGGAGAAAGCTTTCTGCACTGCGAAAGGCTCTTAGCCACCTTTTATCCAGACTTGAATTCCTTCTGATTGCACGCTCATACACCTGGCAGAGTCAATTGATAAAAGGGTTTGTGTTAATGGAAGGGAATATTCAAGCCCTTTATGAAGCTATGTAAGATCTAATGCAGGGTGGGATATTTATACAATTGGTTGACAACTGGGTGGGACTTTTTGAACACCCCCCCCCCCTGGCATTCAGGGGTAACACGTTTTTATTAAGTTAAAGGGCAAGTTCACACCCAACAAAAAAAATATATAGTTTAAATCGCCCCCAAACCCCCAAACTAAACCACATAAGTCGAAAGCTGTTAGACAAATGTGGAATCCGATGGATCTTTTTGGCCAGAACCATTCTGTCTAGTTAAATACATTTATTTCTGCTTCTCTGTGTATTTGAATAATGTCCTAGACAGAAGTTGTTTGTCTTAATAAAATTGCGAATTACTGTGACATTAACGTTAAGGGATTTATTAATACTAATTTCGAAGTCTCGAGCCTCATAGATATTGGGCAATAAGTAGGGCTGCTTGTCTGGGTATAAAGGTGTGAGTGTTACCTCTCGAAGGGGAAAGACTAAGGCTGAGATCCCATTCATATTTGTGTGGCGTTTCACACGTGTTTGTGTGCGATTGTGGTGCATTGGCGTACGTTGTTCCGCGTTTGCGCATTGCAATGTTTGCTATTTGCCATTATGGAAACGCGTGCTTTTGAGCAAAAAAAAACAACAAAAAACGGTGGTCGCAAAACACAAACGGATGGAAAATCGCATGCGCAATCTTAAGTGAAGTCACATGCAAAACGCGTTAGTGTGGCCTTGTCCTATGGGAGTGATTTGTGAGTAATATATCTAACCTTAGAATTAACAACCAATCAAAAATGTTATTACTGTGTGCCATTTAATGTATCCAATATACTTGACATGATGCTATTGCAATAATAGTGAGAAATAATGTCTATAGAAACCAATGGAACTTCCTCAAGAGCTCTCAGTGCGGTCATGATGTGATTTATTCTGTGGTAGGCAACTACGTTAAACTTCCTTCTCTGTTTAAGCATTTGAAATGGGCTTTGACTCTAGATGAATTTAAGTAAATGCGGTACCTGAAAAGATATCTGCCTTAACGCTAAACTGTTATCTTTCACCCCTCCTCTCGCCCTCCTCTCTGAGCTTGTAACATGGGCGCACATACCTAGACAAGGAATAGCATCATGTTATTTGTCACTTCCACTGGGGTGGCTACAGACTTATGGGCCCTGATGCAAAATTTGGACATGGCCCCCACACCACCGCAAACACAAATCGGCACTGCAAACCAAATATCATTGGTAAATGCTTTTGTATATAACCACTGGTAAAACAGTTGGCACACAGACTGGTAGCTTTGGTACCTTAGCACAAAATGGGGCCCCCTTCTTGGCCAAGGGCCCTGGTGCGGTCGCATCCCCTGCACCCCTGGTAACTACGTCCCTGCACATCCATGACTGGTAGAACCAGCAAGCAAAATCCAAAGGAGAGGTAACATAACACTGGGAAGCATAACAGGTTAGTCTCTCCATCTCTCAGATTTCTAACTATTGCTGTTTTGGGGCTCGAGGGGCTGATTTACTTTACAATTTTGCATTTGGAGGGGTGGGCTTGCTCTTTAAAGAACTCAGTATTCCAATCATCAAAATAAAATGAAATGCCACTTTGAATGAGCGAAGGAAGTAACTAGGGCCAGATCAAATGTGTATCCATGTAATATCTCATGTACATGTAAGTAAGTATGTATAGTTTATTTATATAGCGCCACTTGGGGGGGCACAGCGCTGTCCCTGCCTTGAGAGCTCAGTGGTTAGCACTGATACCTTGCAGCGCTGAGGTCCTGAGTTTCGAATCCGCCCTTGGACACATCTGCAAGGAGTTTGTATGTTCTCCCCGTGCTTGCGTGTGTTTCCTCCGGCACTCCCTTATTGTAATGCCCTGGCACATGATTCTTACTTTGTGAAAGCGTGATTGTAAGTGTGTGAGAAACTGCCTGTGTGTTCTAGCCCTGACATAGCTTAATAAGCCATACAACCATCTAGTTCAATCTTTTTACCCTTCTCCTGATACCTTACAGATGGGAAAATCCTTTTGCAGTTCTCACCTTCTCTATAGATTTAATATAGAATAAATCTCCCTCATAAATCCCAACAATCACCATAAAGACCCATCAGTGGTTTAAACACTACTGATAGAGAGAGAGGGAGAGACTGATATGTTAGAAAGAAGAGAGACTGACATCCTTGGTGGAGGAGAAGCAGATCTTTCCCCTTTGGATTCCTCTCTGGCCGTGTCAGCTAAATGTAGATCAAACAGCTTGGTTTCATGAGGATACAATATCCCCTTTTACATAGAATGTATCTCTATCACACCTGCAATCTGCAATGTATCTCTATCACCTGCAATGTATCTCTATCACCTGCAATCTGCAATATATCTCTATCACCTGCAATGCGCAATGTATCTCTATCACCTACAATGTATCTCTATCACCTGCAATGTATCTCTATCACCTGCAATGCGCAATGTATCTCTATCACCTACAATGTATCTCTATCACCTGCAATGTATCTCTATCACCTGCAATCTGCAATGTATCTCTATCATCTGCAATGTATCTCTATCACCTGCAATCTGCAATGTATCTCTATCACCTGCAATGTATCTCTATCACCTGCAATGTATCTCTATCACCTGCAATGTATCTCTATCACCTGCAATGTATCTCTATCACCTGCAATCTGCAATGTATCTCTATCCTCAATATCCATCACCTGCAATGTATCTCTATCACCTGCAATGTATCTCTATCACCTGCAATGTATCTCTATCACCTGCAATGTATCTCTATCACCTGCAATCTGCAATGAATCTCTATCGCCTGCGATGTATCTCTATCGCCCGCAGTGTATCTCTATCGCCCGCAGTGTATCTCTATCACCCGCAGTGTATCTCTATCGCCCGCAGTGTATCTCTATCGCCCGCAGTGTATCTCTATCGCCCGCAGTGTATCTATCCTACGCCCCAGTGCATCTCTATCGCCCGCAGTGTATCTCTATCGCCCCGCAGTGTATCTCTATCGCCCGCAGTGTATCTCTATATGCCCCGCAGTGTATCTCTAATCGCCCATTGTATCTCTATCGCCCGCAGTGTATCTCTATCGCCGCAGTGTATCTCTATCGCCCGCATTGTATCTCTATCGCCCGCAGTGTATCTCATATCGCCCGCAGTGTCATCTCTATCGCCCGCCATGTATCTCTATCGCCCATTATCTCTATCGCCCGCAGTGTATCTCTATCTATCGCCCGCAGTGTATCTCTCTACGCCCGCAGTGTATCTCTAATCCGCCCGCAGTGTATCTCTATCGCCCGCATGTATCTCCGCCCCAGTTATATCTAATCGCCCGCAATGTATCTCTATCGCCCGCATGTATCTCTATCGCCCGCAATGTACTCTAATCGCCCGCAATGTATCTTTATCGCCCGTAATGTATCTCTATCACCTGCAATCTGCAATGTATCTCTATCACCTGCATTTATCTCTATCACCTACAATGTATCTCTATCACCTGCAGTGTATCTCTATCGCCCGCAGTGATCATCGCCCGCAGTGTATCTCTATCGCCCGCAGTGTATCTCTATCGCCCGCAGGTGTATCTCTATCGCCCGCAGTGTATCTCTATCGCCCGCAGTGTATCTCTATCGCCCGCAGTGTATCTCTATCGCCCGCAGTGTATCTCTATCGCCCGCAATGTATCTCTATCGCCCGCAATGTATCTCTATCGCCCGCAATGTATCTTTATATCGCCCGCAATGTATCTTTATCGCCCGCAATGTATCTCTATCACCTGCAATCTGCAATGTGTCTCTATCACCTGCAATGTATCTCTATCACCTGCAATGTATCTCTATCACCTGCAATCTGCAATATATCTCTATCACCTGCATGCTGCATGTATCATCTTCACCTACAATGTATCTCTATCACCTGCAATGTATCTCTATCACCTGCAATGCCGCAATGTATCTCTATCACCTACAATGTACTCTATCACCTGCATGTATCTCTATCACCTGCAATCTGCAATGTATCTCTATCATCTGCAATGTATCTCTATCACCTGCAATCTGCAATGTATCTCTATCACCTGCAATGTATCTCTATCACCTGCAATGTATCTCTATCACCTGCAATGTATCTCTATCACCTGCAATGTATCTCTTATCACCTGCAATCTGCAATGTATCTCTATCACCTGCAATGTATCTCTATCACCTGCAATGTATCTCTATCACCTGCAATGTATCTCTATCACCTGCATGTATCTCTATCACCTGCAATGTACTCTATCACTGCAATGACTCTATCACCTGCAATCGCATGATCTCTATCGCCTGCGATGTATCTCTATCGCCCCCAGTGTATCTCATCGCCCGCAGTGGTATCTCTATCCCCGCAGTGTATCTCTATCGCCCGCAGTGTAATCTCTATCGCCCGCAGGTATCTCTATCGCCGCAGTGTTCTCTCTATCGCCCGCAGTGCATCTCTATCGCCCGCAGTGTATCTCTACGCCCCGCATTGTATCTCTATCGCCCGCAGTGTATCTCTATCGCCCGCAGTGTATTCTTAATCGCCCGCAGTGTATCTCTATCGCCCGCAATTGTAATCTCTATCGCCGCCGTGTATCTCTATCGCCGCAGTGTATCTCTCTCGCCCCGCCAGTGATCTCTATACGCCCGCAGTGTCATCTCTATCGCCCGCAGTGTTCTCTATCGCCCGCATGTATCTCTATCGCCCGCAGTGTATCTCTATCGCCCGCAGTGTAATCTCTATCGCCCGCATGTATCTCTATCGCCCGCAGTGTATCTATCATCGCCCGCATGTAATCTATCGCCCGCAATGTATCTCTAATCGCCCGCATGTATCTCTATCGCCGCAATGTATCTCTATCGCCCGACAATGTATCTTTATTCGCCCGTAATGTATCTCTATCACCTGCAATCTGCAATGTATCTCTATCACCTGCAATGTATCTCTATCACCTACAATGTAATCTCTATCGCCTGCATTCTCGCACTACTCCGTCCTCATAATCTTATCTTTGCCCTCTCTCTCTCCCATCCTCAGTCATCCTCTTGGCCCTCTATCTCATCGTTGTCCTCTCTCTCTACATCCATCCTAAGTATCTTATCTTGGTTTCTATCTTCTCTCCATTCTTAGTAATCTATCTTGGTTCCCCCTACGTCCATCTCAGTATCTTCTTGGTTCCCGGCCCTCTCTCCATCTTGTGGTATCTTATCTTGGCCCCTCTCTCTCGTCCATCCTCAGTATCGTACTTGTCCCTCTCTCTCTCCCATCCTCAGTATCTATCTTGGTCCTCTATCTCTCTCTCTTCCTTAGTATCTTAATCTTGGTCCCTCTCTCTCTCCACCCCTTGTAATCTTATCTTGGTCCCTCTCTTTCCTCCATCCTCAGTAATCTATTTTGGCCCATCTCTCTCTCCCATCCTCAGTATGTTATCTTGGCGGCCCTCTCTCTCTCCATCCTCAGTATCTTATCTTGCCCCTCTCTCTCTCCTCATCCTCTGTATCTTATCTTGGTCCCTGCTCTCCTCTTCCCATCCTCGGTATCTTATCTGGTCCTCTCTCTCTCATCCTCAGTCAACTTGCCCTCACCCGTATCTTTATCTTGGTCCCTCTCTCCTCTCCTCCCATCTCAGTATCTTATCTTGGTCCCTCTCTCTCTCCATCCTCTGTATCTTATCTTGGCCCCCTCTCTCTCTCTCTCCTCACGTATCTTATCTTGGTCCCTCTCTCTCTCCTCTCCTCTCCTCAGTATCTTATCTTGGTTTCCCCCTCTCTCCATCCTCATATCTTATCTTGGCCCCTCTCTCTCTCCATCGCTCTGTATCTTATCTTGGCCCCCTCTCTCTCTCCATCCTCAGTATCTTATCGTGGTCCCTTCCTCTCTCTATCTCAGTATCTTATCTTGGTTCCCCCTCTCTCTCATCCTCTTAGTATCTTATCTTGGCCCCTCTCTCTCCTCTCTCCTCTCTTCTCATATCTTATCTTGGTCCCTCTCTCTCTCCATCCTCAGTATCTTATCTTGGTTCCTCTCCCTCTCTCTCATCCTCAGTATCTTATCTTGGCCCCTCTCTCGTCCTCCATCTCTGTATCTTATCTTGGCACGCCCTCCTCTCTCTCCATCCTCAGTATCTTATCTTGGGCCCTCTCTCTCTCCTCCTCAGTATCTTATCTTGGTTCCCCTCTCCTCCCTCCTCAGTATCTTATCTTGTGCCCCTCTCTCTCTCCATCCTCTGTATCTTATCTTGGCCCTCTCTCTCTCCATCCTCATCATCTGGTATCTTGGTCCGTCTCCTCCTTCTCTTCGGCTGCCATCCTCAGTATCTTATCTTGGTTCCCTCCTCTCTCTCTCCATCTCCGTCATCTTATCTTGGCCCCTCTCTCTCCTCCTCCTCGTAATCTATCTTGGTCTCCTCTCTCTCTCTCCACCCTCAGTATCTTATCTTGTCCCCTCTCTCTCTCCTCCTCATGTATCTCTTATCTTGGCCCCCGCTCTCTCTCCATCCTCAGTATCTTATCTTGGTCTCTATCTCTCCTCCATCTCTTAGTATCTTCTTATCTTGGGTTCCCCCTCTCCTCCATCCTCAGTATCTTACTTGGCCCCTCTCTCCCTCTCTCCATCTCTTAGTATCTTATCTTGGGTCTCCTATCTCTCTCTCTCCATTCTTAGTATCTTATCTTGGTTCCCCCTCTCTCCATCCTCAGTATCTTATCTTGGTCCCTCTCTCTCTCCATCCTCAGTATCTTATTTTGGCCCATCTCTCTCCCCATCCTCAGTATGTTATCTTGGCCCTCTCTCCGCCATCTCCTCAGTAATCTTATCTTGGCCCTCTCTCTCTCCATCCTCAGTATCTTATCTTGGTCCCTCTCTCTCTCTCCATCCTCAGTATCTTATTTTGGCCCATCTCTCTCCCCATCCTCAGTATGTTATCTTGGCCCCTCTCTCTCTCCATCCTCAGTATCTTATCTTGGTCCCTCTTTCTCTCCATCCTCGGTATCTTATTTTGGCCCATCTCTCTCTCCATCCTCAGTAGTTTATCTTGGCCCTCTCTCTCTCTCATCCTCAGTATCTTATTTTGCCCATCTCTCTCCCATACTCAGTATCTTAATCTTGGATCCTCCTCTCCTCTCCATCCTCAGTTTTCTTATTCTTGGTCCCTCTCTCTCCTCCATCCTCAGTATCTTATCTTGTCCCTCTCTCTCTCCATCCCAGTATCTTTTTGGCCCATCTCCTCTCCCATCCTCAGTACTTATCTTGGCCTCTCCTCTCTCCATCCTCATATTTCTTATCTTGTCCCTCTCTCTCTCTCCCATCCTCAGTATCTTATCTTGGTTCCCTCTCTCTCTCCATCTCATATCTTATTTGGCCCTTCTCTCCCCATCCTCAGTATTTATCTTGGCCCCTCTCATCTCTCTCCTCTCTCCATCCTCAGTATCTTATCTTGGCCCCCTCTCTCTCTCCATCCTCGGTATCTTAATCTTGCCCCTGCCTCCCTTCTCCTCTCCTCCTCAGTATCTTATCTTGGCCCCTCCCTCTCTCCATCCTCTGGTACTTATCTTTTGGCCCCTCCCTCTCTCCATCCTCGTGTATCTTTCTTGGTCCCTCTCTCTCTCTCCATTCTCAGTATCTTTATCTTGGTGTTTTCCTCCTCTCCCCCATCCGCAGTATCTTATCTTTGGGTCTCTATCTCTCTTGGTATTATATTTACTTATCAGATTAAGATTCAAAGAGCCAAAAAATAATAGAAATATTTTTACAATATCAGAATCTATGTCATAAGCGAAGTTTAAAAGGATACTGAATGGAGAGTTACCACCACATTTCAATTGTTACTACTTGTAGATTGGCATGGTGTTAAAAGCTGTGTCACACGCCCCACTCCAAATAATATTTTCTGAAGCTAGTAACAGGATTGCAATCAATGTCTTTGTCTTTAACTATGTCTACTTAGGGAAAGAAAAACATTTCTATTCATCTTGTAGCTCTTTAAAAGCGATAAAGAATTCAGGTGGGGCTTATAATGCAGTTGACGGCTCTGTCCCAGCAGAAGGATACAAGGTGGTATTTTAAGCTAGGGGCTTGCTGGTGATGTGACAACTCAACAGTGTAGCAGGAAGCCCTACCCTTTTATACTGCTGTAACTTTGGATAGACTGCAATAAAGGGCATGTGTACGCAGAAACAGTTCCCCTTTAATTGTTGCTGTATATTACCAAACAAAACTGATATATTTTTTTTTGTAGTGCTTTTACAGTATGGGGGTTGCCCCGTGTTATGTTTACATGTTGGTTGTTTTATAGTAAACCATTATTGAATTTATTTTGAGAGCCACATATTGTGAACAGGTCAATAAGTGACAAATGTTACCGATAACTGAGCCTGTATTACATTTCCTAGATAATGTACTAACAGGCCATGCCATTATTTCACATGCTGGATGAAACTGTTCTAAATAATGGGAGGTAATTGGCAATTAATATCAAAGATCAAAAGTCTTTTGAGGCCAGAACCCGAGATGTTAAAGCCTAAAAAAAAATCCCCTTTTATATTTCCTGGGTGGGAGTCGCATTGGAGCCTTTTATAATGTTCTTCCTTTGTTGTTAAACAACGGATACACAGAGCCGGAGGGGAACGTAGGGAGCTAGAATTGTCATAAAGGCCAAGATCTACTCTGATCCACATATTATCTCCGGGGCCGTGTAGAGAGAAAATCTCTTTTGGAAGAAAAGCTCACGAATTTCCCAACCAAAAAAAAATAAAAGAAATTCACATGTTATCTGGCGAGCTCAATAAATATTCTCGTTCCTGCCATTGTTGCAATTTTTCTATATTTGGGGCAGGAGAATGGAAATTCCAGCTCTGAAAACAGGTGAATAATTTATAAGTTGACTTAAACCCCACCAGTTATTCAGATAAATCTGTAATGAGGTAATAAGACGTGTGCATCATATGGCTTACAACCACGAGTGGGGTGAATCTAAACCATAGTGACTGAGAATAGTGCCACTCAAATTAATCTTATGTAAAGTACTGGATGTAGAACCAATAAGATTTGTGAAAAGTTATATATCCTTGAATCTAGACCAATCACACATTTAAGGGTTGTCTTGGGGGACATAATATAAAGGCAGAAGCAACCCATAGCACTTATAGTGACTGCATTGGCAGTATTATGCCACTATTATATAGTTTACATGAGGCATGATTTATAATATTGCCGTTGGTTGTGTTTGGAGCTGCCATGTTGAATATATCTGGCAATGGGTTGATAAATTCTGTTTAATTTACATAGATAATATGACGGATAGCAAGTGTCTAAAAATTCTCAACCTTTCTGACAACTTGTTTTTTATTTTGGCAAAACTACTTAGAATTAGGATTTACTGTGTCGTCAATGGAAGTTATTTTCTGTCTTTATTATTTCTTTCTATATATTTTGGTTTACATTTACTATTTCTCATATTAACCGTGTCAGCAGCAGAAAAGTTAAACTTTGCCAAATGTCATTGACTGCGTCCAATCTAATACTGATTTGTCTCCCCATCACGTTAAGAAAAATGGAATCCCCCCCCATTGGTTTCTAGCTACATGAGTATATCTTTTTATTCAATTAGATCAACTGACTTGAGTTTAGTTCTTGAAGACGTTTCGCTAGTCATCCGACTGGCTTTCTCCATTAGAAATGCCAGTCGGATGACTAGCGAAACGTCTTCAAGAACTAAACTTCAAGTCCGGTTGATCTAATTGAATCAACAGATATACCATGACCTGGATGAATGAGAAACCTTCACAAGCATAGCTACATGAGCTGTGGAAATTATAAGAAGGTCACTGAACTGAAGAGCTTGCGATCTAATTAAGTCTCCGTCTCTGCAGGAAGTATTCAGGCATTGATGCCCCATTAGAAAGGTCTTTAGGGATCAATGATGGTTCAGAAGGTTGTGAAATAGATCCCTGTTTGAGCGCAGGTCATTTATCGATTGGACCAGTGGTTTGAATTGATTTAACCTGACTGTGCGCTTGTTAGTGCAGCTCCCTGGCCGTATTGAGTGCGCTATGACAGAAAAGCAATGATCATGTGTGTCCTTGGGATGCTCAAAATCACAAGCCCGCAGCAGATGTAACGGTGAGAGTTACAGTTCTCAACAGCTGTGAAGGCACCCGATCTCCCTGTATCAGGGACATTTGAAAACTACAACCCCCAGCATTCACTAGCTCAGTAGCGTATACAGCTTTATTGATCTGAAACGTTACTATTTTTGGTATTTAATGCAAATTGGTTCCTTCTTTTTCTGTTGTAACACAAATACAATCTGAAACACGGGGCCGATACTAAGGCCTTAGGAGAACATTTGGACTCTAGCAGAGACGCGGGCTTTTCCATTATATTACCACAACCGCTCAATGCTAAACAACTTCAGCATGGAGAGAGTTTAAAGGCTGTTTGAAGCTTAGCTGAGCTAGGAAGTTGCCACACTGAAATCAACCCATGCATTGGTTTTAATAAAGTGACAGACAATTTCCAACATGTGTTATTACTGTGTACCATTAGCGATAAGGTCTTTAAAAGCAATCCACAACTACCCCCCCCCCCCCCCTCACCACACACCACAACAGACAACACACTGCACACCCACACACACACACACACTTGAAATCCAAGTGTGCGTAGCCCCGTGCGAGTAATTAGGAGAAAGCTTTCTGCACTGCGAAAGGCTCTTAGCCACCTTTTATCCAGACTTGAATTCCTTCTGATTGCACGCTCATACACCTGGCAGAGTCAATTGATAAAAGGGTTTGTGTTAATGGAAGGGAATATTCAAGCCCTTTATGAAGCTATGTAAGATCTAATGCAGGGTGGGATATTTATACAATTGGTTGACAACTGGGTGGGACTTTTTGAACACCCCCCCCCCCTGGCATTCAGGGGTAACACGTTTTTATTAAGTTAAAGGGCAAGTTCACACCCAACAAAAAAAATATATAGTTTAAATCGCCCCCAAACCCCCAAACTAAACCACATAAGTCGAAAGCTGTTAGACAAATGTGGAATCCGATGGATCTTTTTGGCCAGAACCATTCTGTCTAGTTAAATACATTTATTTCTGCTTCTCTGTGTATTTGAATAATGTCCTAGACAGAAGTTGTTTGTCTTAATAAAATTGCGAATTACTGTGACATTAACGTTAAGGGATTTATTAATACTAATTTCGAAGTCTCGAGCCTCATAGATATTGGGCAATAAGTAGGGCTGCTTGTCTGGGTATAAAGGTGTGAGTGTTACCTCTCGAAGGGGAAAGACTAAGGCTGAGATCCCATTCATATTTGTGTGGCGTTTCACACGTGTTTGTGTGCGATTGTGGTGCATTGGCGTACGTTGTTCCGCGTTTGCGCATTGCAATGTTTGCTATTTGCCATTATGGAAACGCGTGCTTTTGAGCAAAAAAAAACAACAAAAAACGGTGGTCGCAAAACACAAACGGATGGAAAATCGCATGCGCAATCTTAAGTGAAGTCACATGCAAAACGCGTTAGTGTGGCCTTGTCCTATGGGAGTGATTTGTGAGTATATATCTAACCTTAGAATTAACAACCAATCAAAAATGTTATTACTGTGTGCCATTTAATGTATCCAATATACTTGACATGATGCTATTGCAATAATAGTGAGAAATAATGTCTATAGAAACCAATGGAACTTCCTCAAGAGCTCTCAGTGCGGTCATGATGTGATTTATTCTGTGGTAGGCAACTACGTTAAACTTCCTTCTCTGTTTAAGCATTTGAAATGGGCTTTGACTCTAGATGAATTTAAGTAAATGCGGTACCTGAAAAGATATCTGCCTTAACGCTAAACTGTTATCTTTCACCCCTCCTCTCGCCCTCCTCTCTGAGCTTGTAACATGGGCGCACATACCTAGACAAGGAATAGCATCATGTTATTTGTCACTTCCACATGGGGTGGCTACAGACTTATGGGCCCTGATGCAAAATTTGGACATGGCCCCCACACCACCGCAAACACAAATCGGCACTGCAAACCAAATATCATTGGTAAATGCTTTTGTATATAACCACTGGTAAAACAGTTGGCACACAGACTGGTAGCTTTGGTACCTTAGCACAAAATGGGGCCCCCTTCTTGGCCAAGGGCCCTGGTGCGGTCGCATCCCCTGCACCCCTGGTAACTACGTCCCTGCACATCCATGACTGGTAGAACCAGCAAGCAAAATCCAAAGGAGAGGTAACATAACACTGGGAAGCATAACAGGTTAGTCTCTCCATCTCTCAGATTTCTAACTATTGCTGTTTTGGGGCTCGAGGGGCTGATTTACTTTACAATTTTGCATTTGGAGGGGTGGGCTTGCTCTTTAAAGAACTCAGTATTCCAATCATCAAAATAAAATGAAATGCCACTTTGAATGAGCGAAGGAAGTAACTAGGGCCAGATCAAATGTGTATCCATGTAATATCTCATGTACATGTAAGTAAGTATGTATAGTTTATTTATATAGCGCCACTTGGGGGGGCACAGCGCTGTCCCTGCCTTGAGAGCTCAGTGGTTAGCACTGATACCTTGCAGCGCTGAGGTCCTGAGTTTCGAATCCGCCCTTGGACACATCTGCAAGGAGTTTGTATGTTCTCCCCGTGCTTGCGTGTGTTTCCTCCGGCACTCCCTTATTGTAATGCCCTGGCACATGATTCTTACTTTGTGAAAGCGTGATTGTAAGTGTGTGAGAAACTGCCTGTGTGTTCTAGCCCTGACATAGCTTAATAAAGCCATACAACCATCTAGTTCAATCTTTTTAACCCTTCTCCTGATACCTTACAGATGGGAAAATCCTTTTGCAGTTCTCACCTTCTCTATAGATTTAATATAGAATAAATCTCCCTCATAAATCCCAACAATCACCATAAAGACCCATCAGTGGTTTAAACACTACTGATAGAGAGAGAGGGAGAGACTGATATGTTAGAAAGAAGAGAGACTGACATCCTTGGTGGAGGAGAAGCAGATCTTTCCCCTTTGGATTCCTCTCTGGCCGTGTCAGCTAAATGTAGATCAAACAGCTTGGTTTCATGAGGATACAATATCCCCTTTTACATAGAATGTATCTCTATCACACCTGCAATCTGCAATGTATCTCTATCACCTGCAATGTATCTCTATCACCTGCAATCTGCAATATATCTCTATCACCTGCAATGCGCAATGTATCTCTATCACCTACAATGTATCTCTATCACCTGCAATGTATCTCTATCACCTGCAATGCGCAATGTATCTCTATCACCTACAATGTATCTCTATCACCTGCAATGTATCTCTATCACCTGCAATCTGCAATGTATCTCTATCATCTGCAATGTATCTCTATCACCTGCAATCTGCAATGTATCTCTATCACCTGCAATGTATCTCTATCACCTGCAATGTATCTCTATCACCTGCAATGTACTCTATCACCTGCAATTTATCTCTATCACCTCAATCTGCAATGTATCTCTATACCTGCATTATCCATCACCTGCAATGTATCTCTATCTACACCTGCAATGTATCTCTATCACCTGCAATGTACTCTATCACCTGCAATGTATCTCTATCACCCTGCAAGTACTGCAATGAATCTCTATCGCCTGCGATGTATCTCTATCGCCCGCAGTGTATCTCTATCGCCCGCAGTGTATCTCTATCGCCCGCAGTGTATCTCTATCGCCCGCAGTGTATCTCTATCGCCCGCAGTGTATCTCTATCGCCCGCAGTGTATCTATCCTACGCCCCCAGTGCATCTCTATCGCCCGCAGTGTATCTCTATCGCCCCGCAGTGTATCTCTATCGCCCGCAGTGTATCTCTATATGCCCCGCAGTGTATCTCTAATCGCCCATTGTATCTCTATCGCCCGCAGTGTATCTCTATCGCCGCAGTGTATCTCTATCGCCCGCATTGTATCTCTATCGCCCGCAGTGTATCTCATATCGCCCGCAGTGTCATCTCTATCGCCCGCCATGTATCTCTATCGCCCATTATCTCTATCGCCCGCAGTGTATCTCTATCTATCGCCCGCAGTGTATCTCTCTACGCCCGCAGTGTATCTCTAATCCGCCCGCAGTGTATCTCTATCGCCCGCATGTATCTCCGCCCCAGTTATATCTAATCGCCCGCAATGTATCTCTATCGCCCGCATGTATCTCTATCGCCCGCAATGTACTCTAATCGCCCGCAATGTATCTTTATCGCCCGTAATGTATCTCTATCACCTGCAATCTGCAATGTATCTCTATCACCTGCATTTATCTCTATCACCTACAATGTATCTCTATCACCTGCAGTGTATCTCTATCGCCCGCAGTGATCATCGCCCGCAGTGTATCTCTATCGCCCGCAGTGTATCTCTATCGCCCCAGTGTATCTCTATCGCCCGCAGTGTATCTCTATCGCCCGCAGTGTATCTCTAATCGCCCGCAGTGTATCTCTATCGCCCGCAGTGTATCTCTATCGCCCGCATGTATCTCTATCCCCGCATGTATCTCTATCGCCCGCAATGTATCTTTATATCGCCCGCAATGTATCTTTATCGCCCCAATGTATCTCTATCACCTGCAATCTGCAATGTGCTCTATCACCTGCAATGTATCTCTATCACCTGCATTATCTCTATCACCTGCAATCTGCAATATATCTCTATCACCTGCATGCTGCATGTATCATCTTCACCTACAATGTATCTCTATCACCTGCAATGTATCTCTATCACCTGCAATGCCGCAATGTATCTCTATCACCTACAATGTACTCTATCACCTGCATGTATCTCTATCACCTGCAATCTGCAATGTATCTCTATCATCTGCAATGTATCTCTTCACCTGCAATCTGCAATGTATCTCTATCACCTGCAATGTATCTCTATCACCTGCATGTATCTCCTATCACCTGCAATGTATCTCTATCACCTGCAATGTATCTCTATCACCTGCAATCTGCAATGTATCTCTATCACCTGCAATGTATCTCTATCACCTGCAATGTATCTCTATCACCTGCAATGTATCTCTATCACCTGCAATGTATCTCTATCACCTGCAATGTATCTCTATCACTGCAATGACTCTATCACCTGCATCGCATGAATCTCTATCGCCTGCGATGTATCTCTATCGCCCCCAGTGTATCTCATCGCCCGCAGTGGTATCTCTATCCCCGCAGTGTATCTCTATCGCCCGCAGTGTAATCTCTATCGCCCGCAGGTATCTCTATCGCCGCAGTGTTCTCTCTATCGCCCGCAGTGCATCTCTATCGCCCGCAGTGTATCTCTACGCCCCGCATTGTATCTCTATCGCCCGCAGTGTATCTCTATCGCCCGCAGTGTATTCTCTATCGCCCGCAGTGTATCTCTATCGCCCGCAATTGTAATCTCTATCGCCGCCAGTGTATCTCTATCGCCGCAGTGTATCTCTCGTCGCCCCGCCAGTGATCTCTATACGCCCGCAGTGTCATCTCTATCGCCCGCAGTGTTCTCTATCGCCCGCATGTATCTCTATCGCCCGCAGTGTATCTCTATCGCCCGCAGTGTAATCTCTATCGCCCGCATGTATCTCTATCGCCCGCAGTGTATCTATCATCGCCCGCATGTAATCTATCGCCCGCAATGTATCTCTAATCGCCCGCATGTATCTCTATCGCCGCAATGTATCTCTATCGCCCGCAATGTATCTTTATTCGCCCGTATGTATCTCTATCACCTGCAATCTGCAATGTATCTCTATCACCTGCAATGTATCTCTATCACCTACAATGTATCTCTATCGCCTGCAGTGTATCTCTATCGCCCGCAGTGTATCTCTATCGCCCGCAGTGTATCTCTATCGCCCGCAGTGTATCTCTATCGCCCGCAGTGTATCTCTATCGCCCGCAGTGTATCTCTATCGCCCGCAGTGTATCTCTATCGCCCGCAGTGTATCTCTATCGCCCAGTGTATCTCTATCGCCCGCAGTGTGTATCTCCTATCGAATCGCCCGCAATGTATCTCTATCGCCCGCAATGTAATCTCTCAGATACATTGCGGGCGATAAAGATACATTGCGGGCGATAGAGATACATTGCGGGCGATAGAGATACATTGCGGGCGATAGAGATACATTGCGGGCGATAGAGATACACTGCGGGCGATAGAGATACACTGCGGGCGATCTTGGGGGCACAGCGCTGTCCTGCCTTGAGAGCTCAGTGGTTAGCACTGATACCTTGCAGCGCTGAGGGTCCTGAGTTCGAATCCGCCCTTGGACACATCTGCAAGGAGTTTGTATGTTCTCCCCGTGCTTGCGTGTGTTTCCTCCGGGCACTCCCTTATTGTAATGCCCTGGCACATGATTCTTACTTTGTGAAAGCGTGATTGTAAGTGTGTGAGAAACGTGCCTGTGTGTTCTAGCCCTGACATAGCTTAATAAAGCCATACAAACATCTAGTTCAATTTTTTACCCTTCTCCTGATACCTTACAGATGGGAAAATCCTTTTGCAGTTCTCACCTTCTCTATAGATTAATATAGAATAAATCTCCCTCATAAATCCAACAAATCACCATAAAGACCCATCAGTGGGTTTAAACACTACTGATAGAGAGAGAGGGAGAGACTGATATGTTAGAAGAAGAGAGGACTGACATCCTTGGTGGAGGAGAAGCAGATCTTTCCCCTTTGGATTCCTCTCTGCCGTGTCAGCTAAAATGTAAGATCAAACAGCTTGGTTTCATGAGGATACAAAGTATCCCTTTTACATAGAATGTATCTCTATCACCTGCAATCTGCAAGTATCTCTATCACCGCAATGTATCTCTATCACCGCAATCTGAATATATCTCTATCACCTGCAATGCGCAATGTATTCTATCACCTACAATGTATCTCATCACCTGCAATGTATTCTATCACCTGCAATGCGCAATGTATCTCTATCACCTACAATGTATCTCTATCACCTGCAATGTATTCTCATCACCTGCAATCTGCAATGTATCTCTATCATCTGCAATGTATCTCTATCACCTGCAATCTCTGCAATGTATCTCTATCACCTGCAATGTATCTCTATCACCTGCAATACTCTATCACTCATGTACTCTATCACCTGCAATGTATCTCTATCACCTGCAATCTGCAATGTATCTCTATCACCTGCAATGTATCTCTATCACCTGCAATGTATCTCTATCACCTGCAATGTATCTCTATCACCTGCAATGTATCTCTATCACCTGCAATGATCTCTATCACCTGCAATCTGCAATGAATCTCTATCGCCTGCGATGGTATCTCTATCGCCCGCAGTGTATCTCTATCGCCCGCAGTGTATCTCTATCACCGCAGTGTATCTCTATCGCCCGCAGTGTATCATCTATCGCCCGCAGTGTATCTCTATCGCCCGCAGTGTATCTATCGCCCGCGTGCATCTCTAATCGCCCGCAGTGTATCTCTATCGCCGCAGGTGTATCTCTATCGCCCGCAGTGTATCTCTATCGCCCGCGTGTATCTCTATCGCCCGTAGGTATCTCTATCGCGCAGTGTATTCTACGCCCGCAGGTATTCTATCGCCCGCAGTGTATCTCTATCGCCCGCAGTGTATCTCTATCGCCCGCAGTGCATCTCTATCGCCCGCAGTGTATCTCTATCGCCGCAGTGTATCTCTATCGCCCGCAGTGTATCTTATCGCCCGCAGTGTATCTCTATGCCCCCGCAGTGTATCTCTACCGCCCGCAGTGATCTCTATCGCCCGCAGTGATCTCTATCGCCCGCAGTGTATATCTATCGCCGCAAGTATCTCATCGCCCGCAAGATCCTATCGCCGCAATGTATCTCTATCGCCCGCAATGTATTTATCGCCCGTAATGTATCTCTATTACCTGCAATTGCAATGTATCTCTATCACCTGCAAGTATCTTTAACCTACATGTATCTATCACCTGCAGTGTATCTCTATCGCCCGCAGTGTATCTCTACGCCGAGGTATCTCTATCGGCCGCAGTGTATCTCTATCGCCCGCAGTGTATCTCTATCGCCCGCAGTGTATCTCTACGCCCGCAGTCACCTATCCCGCATGTATTCTGCCCGCAGTGTATCTCTATCGCCCGCAATGTATCTCTATGCCGCAATGTATCTCTATCGCCCGCAATGTATCTTATGCGCCCCGCAATGTATCTTATCGCCCGCCAATGTATCTCTATCACCTGCAATCGCAATGTGTCTCTATCACCTGCAATGTATCTCTATCACCTGCAATGTATCTCTATCACCTGCAATCTGCAATTATCTCTATCACTGCATGCGCAATGTATCTCTATCACCTACAATGTATCTTCACTGCATGTATATCTATCAACTGCAATGCGCAATGTATCTCTATCACCTACAATGTATCTCTATCACCTGCAATGTATCTCTATCACCTGCAATCTGCAATGTATCTCTATCATCTGCAATGTATATCATCACCTGCAAATCTGCAATGTATCTCTATCACCTGCAATGTATCTCTATCACCTGCCATGTACTCTATCACCTGCAATGTATCTCTATCACCTCAATGTATCTATCACTGCATCTGCAATGTATCTCTATCACCTGCAATGTACTCTATCACCTGCAATGTATCTCTATCCACTGCAATGTATCCTATCACCTGCAATGATCTCTATCACTGCAAGTTCTCATCACCTGCAGTATCTCTATACCTGCAATCTGCCATGAATCTCTATCGCCTGCGATGTATCTCTATCGCCCGCAGTGTATCTCTATCGCCCGCAGGTATCTCTATCCCGCAGTGTATCTCTATAGCCCGCAGTGTATCTCTATCGCCCGACGTGTATCTCTATCGCCCGCCAGTGTATCTCTATCGCCCGCAGTGCATCTCTATCGCCGCAGTGTATCTCTATCGCCCGCA
The DNA here is from genome assembly GCA_019447015.1 of Hymenochirus boettgeri. Classification (NCBI taxonomy): domain Eukaryota; kingdom Metazoa; phylum Chordata; class Amphibia; order Anura; family Pipidae; genus Hymenochirus; species Hymenochirus boettgeri. The sequence goes on from CM033470.1 coordinate 4,460,231, forward strand.
GTGTATCTCTATCGCCCGCAGTGTATCTTATCGCACCGCAGTGATCTCTATCGCCCGCAGTATCTCTATCGCGCAGTGTATCTCTATCGCCCGGCAGTGTATCTCTATCGCCCGCAGTGTATCTCTACGCCCGCGATGCATCTCTATCGCCCGCAGTGCATCTCATCGGCCCGCAGTGTATCTCTATCGCCCGCAGTGGTATCTCTATCGCCCGCAGTGTATCCTATCGCCCGAGGTATCTCATCGCCCGCGTGTATCTCTATGTCGCCCGCAGTGTATCTCTATCGCCCGCAGTGTATATCTATCGCCCGCAATGATCTCTACGCCCGAATTATCTCTATCGCCCGCAATGTATCTCTATCGCCCGCAATGTATCTTTATCGCCCGTAATGTATCTCTATCACCTGCAATCTGCAATGTATCTCTATCACCTGCAATGTATCTCTATCACCTACAATGTATCTCTATCGCCTGCAGTGTATCTCTATCGCCCGCAGTGTATCTCTATCGCCCGCAGTGTATCTCTATCGCCCGCAGTGTATCTCTTCGCCCGCAGTGTATCTCTATCGCGCCAGTGTATCTCTATCGCCCGCAGTGTATCTCTATCGCCCCGCAGTGTATCTCTATCGCCGCAGTTTGTAATCTCATCGCCCGCAGTGTATCTCTATCGCCGCAATGTATCTC